>QNGE01001902.1:20630-37348 GCA_008508345.1 Paragonimus westermani
GTCGTTAAATATTTGTTGTATATAACTGGCATGTTTTACGTTTGCGACCGATGAGAGTAAATGAAATGTTAACATATCGCAATATATGTCTTCTTTCTGCTCTGATAAAGTGGTTAAAGGGAACTCAGTGTTTCAAATAAATGTTTTTACTAGAGAATGGATCACGCGTTATTTCCGGCTCAGTATTTCGCACAATTTAACGTGGTCGAGCGACTGAATACTATAATTTAGTTATGCTCAATGTGAGTCCAATGGCAGGGTGGCCAACAAGGTTGCTTCACGAGAATCTGCCCAAGTTCAACCTCTGGACGTGATGAGGATATGCACAACTGAAGCCTGCTACTTTGTTCCGAAAGAGGTCAGTTAAAAACTCCGAGTGACCGCGAATGGTGAGGCCAATTGTGAGTAATGTTCAATTAAGAAACGACCATAAATGAAAGCGAACCTGCATGTACATTTTAGTCGACTAACATTTTAAGGCCGTTTGTTTTGCAAGTCAGTCAACTTAGAATGTCACTATCTACGAGTAAGCAGTGACTTCAGCACCAATCAGTCGCAACCATTCTGTTAGAGAAGTGAACGTGATCCCATGATCCATGAAGGTTTGTCCGTAGTCTTTTGTCAAAAGCGTAATAATGTGGCTCACTAACTAGTTAACAATTCAGTCATACACTCACACTCGTCAACCGTGAACGTTGTTCAAATTATATCGATCATACACATTGTTTCAAGCGAAGGGGGATAGATTGTAAACGACGAAGTAAAGTTTTCCAACTTTATTCACAGTTTTCGTCTAACTGGTTTTCCCCCCAAGAGACACTGCAGTACGAAGGATTCGACAAAGTGGGGACCGTTTTGTTCAACTAGTCCACAGTAATGACGTTCTGATGAATGACTTAAGATTTACTAAGCTGGATAACTTTGCGCACATCCAAATATAGGATGGTCATTTCATCAAAATTCCGGAAAATCAGTGGTTTCAGTCTGATGCAATTGGCAATTTTTGCCTGCTTCATTTGCCATTTGTACACAGTGGCATAGTGACACCAGACCTTTGTAATGCACTATGCAAAACACAGTCTTAACACGCGGATCAAAAGGCAAAGCATGCCACTGTTGCGTGGTGTTATTTTGTTGTCTGATGAAGTAGGTGATGCATTTTTTGCATTTTTTTGGGATCAAGACAGTTTATCTTTTCTTCTGCATGCTTGCTGGTAGCCCTCCTCCTTTGATGGTGTTCGTCCCTGGTTTGTGTGCTCAGTACAAAAGTAGCGATCATACCAGAGCGTATTTTTATCCGTCTGAATTATTTTAAACTAACTGGGAGCTCAGCCAGATCAACTGATGGCTGAACCGTTGTAAACAACCGACTGGAAAAACTGGTGTAATGGATACTGTCTGAATAAGCCGACAGAATACATGCGCCGTCACACACAAAAGTTAAACTCTGCATCCACATTCTGTGTTGTTTGAAGTTAGGCGAATCGGCCGGTTGCCGAATATGATAGGACACCAAAGACATAAGACACTTAGAGTGCAAAAGGTGCCGAACCAATAAGCCAAAATTTACTCAACTCAGTGCTTTAAGTTTGCGTTTATTAGTTTTCTTATCTTTTATGGAATACCCGTAACACACCTCTTCACAAAGTTTACTGGCCTCTGTTGCCTCCACATCACACACACTAGACCACGGATTCACACCTGTAAACTTACAATAAAGGTGCACGAACGAGTTGTACGCTGCACAGCAACCTTTTCAAATCAACGTTTTATGTAATTGAGCAAAAAATGGATTCCTACGGTCACCTCCCTGACTTCACAAGAAAAGGAAAACAGATTTCCCATTTTCTTATGTCTAGTCGAATACCGTCGGGAGTTAATTGATTTGTAGCGGCTGCCTGTTATCAGTTCCCCCTGTTGTTTTGGTAACACACTGCAGAATCCGAGCATAAGCTTTTCGTCACGCCTTTCACATTCGACGTCAGTAAACACCAGATACCACTGGTGTCCATCCCACTTATTAGGCGCGGTCACAAACCATCTTGGATTAAACTATAATAATTAACACTACTAAGCTGGCACCCTCTATGTCTACTAGCGGATCTGATTACTTTCCAAGAATTATGGAAACGATTAAATTGTTTCCTAAAGTTGGTAGATTTTCGAAAATTCCTCTAAATTAACCGAGTCTTCACATAGAAACCCTTAAGTTTATCACTAACTACAAGCCACGTCATTCATAAACCAGAGTATAAGGACGACGTTTGATAATGATGTCATATTCTCAATTTTGGACACTGCTTTCGTCAGCTGGGTTTTGTATCGTCGAACAGTTGCAGTCGTTGCAGTTCGTCCGATGGTACACATAGAGTTTCTCGTTGTTTATCTGTGTGTCGTTGCAACCAAGTTGTGATACACTGGTCTATACTCGTTTGCATTTGTTTTGTTCATTTACTAAGACAGTGCATCCAGTATGTGGAAAACGATTATCCAATTTCTGATTATGGTCAACAAACAAAGGGTTTCCGAAGTACTGCGTTCGCTTCGGCTTCACAAGATACATGATGCATGGAAGTTAAGGTTTTTAATGTTCTGTAGTGCCTTCCTAGGCTGAACAGTAATTAAAACACTCAATGTGGGCCCACAAACAATGATCAGCTTGCTTATGGTCTTATATTATGAATGGTGTATATGAAATATCGGACAGCAGGGATAACCTAGGTAAATCCCAACGTAGATGTGTCTCGTTTGTGGAGAAGTTGCTTTGTAATCAAGTGGAGTTGAAAGCTTGCTAACTTCAAGCATTTTGCTGACAGTGCTAAAAATCGTTGACCATACTTAATGAGATGACAGCGATACTGATCAACACATCTACTTTAAGGATAAGAGAGCCGGAATCACGTGATAGGGTAAAATGTTCAATATTGATGAGTTCTACAAAATAAAGTTAGCTTGAAAGCACGTTTTGTGCACCTGGAGTAGTGAAGATTTAAATGTATCTGACGAGATGCCAATTTATGAGTTCTTTTTAAGTTTCTGCATGAATGTGAAATGTGCGAGCAAGTGAGCGTAACGTTTAATTCACATCACCCGTGTCTTGATCACCCATCGCTTGAGCTGTACCAATAGATCGAGCTTTGACAGTTGCCCTATTAAAGCAGATTCAATTGTTTCTGCGATGGATTCGAACGAATGGCGTCGAGTGGATGTCGCTTGGCAGCGTGTATCTTGCGGGCTACAAAGCCATACTGGAGGATTGGAAGTCACAGTTGGTCACCATTATTTGACTACTCCAGTGTGTGTTCGGTGTACTGTTGTTTATGCTTTCAGTGGTGGCGAATCGGTGTTTTTACTCCAAAAAATATCTAAATTCCGAATGCTGCGGATTAAAGCATGTCTTGATGGACGAAAGCAAACGTGAAGTAGGGAAACAACTGGGAATGTGGGATAGCCTGCATGAACAAGTCCACATTACAGATTGGAACCAGAGTTGCCGAACATATAACAAAAAGGTTTAATCAGGCGGATGATCGACCATTACACAGTCCGATTACGAATATACGGGAAGGGGAAGTACCATCGAAAGGAAAACGTCGCCTTCTGACGTAATGTGTGAGTGATCAAGGAGTGATTTCCCGCGTTCCTTTCTCAACTGTATCTCGAGACAATCGAAGTGAGACACTGCTACATCATTTCTGCTGAACTTATTACGGCAGCAACGAATGATTTTAAAATATTGACTACTTTGTTTTGTCTTATGGTTCAGGATTTTTCACTCGAACTATGAACAGAGATGCATCAAAATTCGCGGAGCATGAACAGCGTCGCTGGCTTTTTGAAATAAATATAAAACAGGGAAAAACGATTTTGCCGATTAATTTCTAATGTTTGCGTGTCTACTTCAAAAGTGAAGAAAGGTAACGAACATTACGAAAGTGAAACCACTCTTCTAATTTTTCCACCTTCAAATGTGTGACCAGAATGACAGAAACAGATGATTGTCGACAATAATCGACACCGTGACTACGGGATTTCTGTTGGAGGAGGGTTTGATGCTATTTGCATGAGAGACATGCCGTCTGAGTACAGATAGAGCTAGATGGCACTTATGGTCTGGCACTAGTTCGGAGAGAACAAAACAGATTGACTTACGGCCCGTAGTGTAACATGCTGAACGTCCTGAGTGGATGTAGTGTTAACAAACCAAGGCTGACCCAATTTAGGTCTCCTAAGCTGAGACAGATGAACCCGGTTTGAATTTTGATCTATCGTTCTATTTGAATTTACTTAATTCATTCTTTATATTCATTCATTATATTGTATATAAACTGAGAGTTATCGGAAGGTTAAAATTTTTGGTTGTGCTTAGGACATGCAGATGTGGAGACTTAGAAACTGCAAAACAGGTAAGTTATATTAGCATGATCAAAGCATGCTACACTGTTGAGTGTTTCATCTTCCTTGATTTTTGGTGCACTTGCGAAAAGTGAAAATCATTTTCACATTACGTGTGAAACGGAAGGTTGATAAAGTCTGTGTCTACGACCTCTCGACTCCAGCAACTGTAAGGATTATTCTATCAAATTTTTGTGGATTGGCTAAACAGCAACTCCGTTTTCTACTTCATACCTTTGTCACGGCGTTCTTGAGTCTGTCGAAGTAGATGACAACGTAAGGTAATAGATCTTTCCCGTTTAAAATGATTTGCCTGCAGAAATTGAAGACTTCTGTGCTCATCAGTGATCACGGCTTTTATTAGCTGTCTGTATTCATGTTCACTGCTCAACAGAACACTCTACCAACCTTGGGTTGTTTAATACTGGCTTGTGATGAAAAATTTTCTAATAATCTTGGAAAAACTATGAATTCAATCCTACGACCAGAATAGCATACACGATTCTCCAGAATGTTAAGCTCCATCATTAAAATAGGTTGGACAGTGGTTAATGGTGTTGCTAGCTTCTTTGTTTCCAGACGAAACCTCTGATCGAAATGCCATATCCGCGATCGGTTACATCGCAATACACACCATGTAATAGCAGTGCAATATTTCGGGATACGGTTGAAAGGCTAGGCAGCTGAAACGCTTGTCCTGCTCTAAAGTTGGTCACGGTATGAGGTGTTTAAAACATTCTTCAACAGTTCGATCCATGATGTAAACCAAATCATTTAAAAAAGTATATAGATTATATTGTCACAGTTTGGGGGATGAGAAAATCAAGAAATTGGACTGCTGGCATACTATAGTTTTCGCAAACTACAACAAAATGATGGATATCACTATGTGATAATGTGAAAGATGACAGGCGCCCAATATATGTAGCAGTTCTGGATTTGGCTTTGTTTAGCTCAGTGAAAGTGGCTAAGTTGTTACTTGTGCGGAATAACACGGAAGTCATTAAGATATCACACGAACGGACGTACAGACATCAAGAAATCAACCTATTACAACGAATTTTTGTCCAGTCTATATGAAATGTCACCTTAACTGGCACACACGGTGTTGCAACTTAAGTAGGATATTCACATAACTTCTATCGTCGATTAGAATAAGTTAACTGGCGAATCTCTTAGTCGATAAAAAGTCGTATGGATTGTCCCACCATTCGGCAATTACTGCTGGCTATTAGCCGAAAAACATAGGGCTTGGGACGATTAAAAATGTCTCATATTAGGTAAATGCTGTCTCTAAAACGTTCATCACTTGCTCTCAATTAATAAGCTATGCTGTGTTTTATATATCTAACGAACCGCCGTTAAACTCCCTAAACCGACATGTCTCAGTAAACTGTTTGCTTGTAAATGGTTCAGGGTCTACTAGGAATGGTCTTCACTTCATCTAGTCAAGCGCTAAACTTAATCTGTCAACAACAGAAACACGCTAGTGGAAATAAATGGAGCGTGGAGGCGTAGTGAAACTTTGACAAACAACTTCAGCTGATTTAAAGAAACTTGATGATTTTGACTTTAGGTGTCTACTGGGTTGCCAGTGAACACCAATTGCTATACAGATAGAGTTTACAAGTGAAGTGAAGTAACCGAATTTCAGAATCCTTACGAAATTTGAGAGTACTGAGCTACATGACCGAATACAAGAAAAATTCTCTGCTGTGTCATAACAGACGGTTTTAACAAATCTATTTCGTTCATAATCGTTTCAAGAATAGACTAGTTATTTCCAAAACGCTGTTTGTCGATTGGTTCTATGTCCAGCCAACATAATTTGTCATATCGAGCTGGAAAAAACAGATGCTTTTAATCACCAGTTTCTGCATCTGCGTCCTCACCGGCATTCTGGAGGTCCTCTTGTGTATTTGTTTGTAAAATGCGACCTTGTGCTTCAGGTATCTCCTGCCTGTTTCATTGAAGAGTCCGTTGTGTACAGAAGGCGAACTAACCGTTGATCCGTCTAGTTCATGAGCCTACAGCGTCATTCTCCGATTTTCCTCCTTTCTCCACTTGATCCGCCCTATGCGTATCTGCTGAACATATTGTTGTTCACCACTCATATAGCTTTCTTCAGCAGTAGAACCTCGAAACCTCACATGTGTCAGCACTTCTGCTAGGCACATATGATAAGATCTGACCCACCAGTCAGACAACCACAGCATTTTAAGTCTCCACAATTCCACTGCCGACTATTTTTATAGTTCCAAACCTCTGAAGACATTAATCGTTTGGATTTCGCATTATCCATGCTGACTGTATTCTGTTTTTTAATTCTAGTCATGAAATAAGCACACATAACGATACCGCTTGGTTCCACTTTGATAGTAGAGTTCACTTGGTAAAATCTCTTTTCTTGCTACAACCCTTCCTTCAGTTCCTTTGCCCATAAGTGGGAAAAACAGTACAGTATGAGCAGGATGATTTATTGTTAACCAGATTTATATAGAAGCACTGCATACTCACCAATATGGAAATAGATAAAATGTTTTGCCTCATGCGTCACGTAACTGAAACACAAATCAAAACGTTTGAGTTAGAGTTGAGAATGAAAATGATAATCATTTTCATTTCATTGATCAAAATTTGTTGTAATATGTTAGTTTCACTTTCAGGCTGCAAATCGAGGTCAATGTAGGTCAGTACATTGGATGAGATTGGCATCTTATTACTTAATGGTCAATAGACGAAACGCCAAAATTTATGGGGCAGATTAACAAATATGACACCTTACTCGAATGAACATGGTGGTTGATATTACTAAAACCTGAATAGTGTTGCCATTGTGTTTGTAAATGGGAGAACGTAAACGCAATTTCCAGCCAAGGTAACTTTTATATGCAATTTTCGATAAGGTGGGACAGGCTGCTTTACGATCCGGTGCTCTCTAATGGTAGTAAATCTGTGCCAAGTTGTAATTTGCCAAAATTTAAGTCAATTCTACATTAATCTTATTGACTGTCATGAGAATTTACACCTCCCTCATATTTCTATAGTATCTTTGCATCTATGGCATGGGAGTTGTCCGGTTGGTTGAATTGCTTGCAACGCAGTTACTATCTAACATTTAGTATATCCGGTTACCGGTCGACCGTCGTATTGATTGACCCACTCTTTTGGATACGAGGAAGATAAATTTCTGTATCGTTCACATTTTGAGGAGAAAACGGATACAATTTTGTAATTAATTGTTTACATAGTACCAAACTTAGCACTTCACTGATATTTCATATACTGATCTATCTAAACGCCTCTCTTCAGTATCTAAAATGTGAGCCTTGTGGAGACGAACTGACATTGCGAGTGTCCACTGACTACAAAACACGCATGACTGCTCTAGAAAATAGCCAGCCGTTACAACTATTATATCGTTTATTTACAAAAAATGGATTAAAAACGCTGAATTTCTGAAGCACATTGCCTCAAGAGTGATAAAATGTACAGCACATTTTTCTAAATTAAAACCTGCCTTTAGTTGTTATTAGAAAATGTTCCAGAGGTTACCTTAAACACAGTAACAACACACTCCGGGACCCCTAGTTATAGGACAGCGAATCTTGTACTAAGTATGAATACTCTGGTGGAGGTCTAGACCTTACTGAATTCGGTTCCATAAGATGCTGACATATTAAAAACGTGTGTGGACGCAATATCTGAATAAATTGATCGTAATGATTTTATGTGACTGTAGAAATGGGGTTTTCAATACACGTAATAATCTTGATAGAGGTGATCTGATCACCGTCAACAAACTAGACGGGGGATAAACAGCAATCGGAAGTTAAGACTTGACGTGACCATTTCCATCCATACGTACCTGCCAAATTGTCGACCTACAACACAGTGCCACGTGGGTTGATGCAATCGATCAAATTCTTTCTTCACATAAGCAGCGATGTCTTTCTCAACGGTGAATTTATCCAGTGCCTCGCCACAGCAGTCGGCTGCCTCTTGTTGCATATTCTCGGGCATATCCGCATTTTTAATAATCGCTCTACGTTCGAGCATTTCCGGGAAGGCTAAATGAATTTACACCGTGACCCGAAAAGAAATTCTTCAGTCTATTTTTATACGTGGAGCGGTTTGTAGTGACCGTGTTTTGTCCGCACTGTCACAGTAGCTAGGCTTCAATTCACTTAGTCCGAGAGATAAAGAGAATTTGCACAAGATTGTTACACCAAATGTGGTTTCTCGATGTGTGTCAGTGCGTTCTCATTATGTCACACAGAATGCACATGCTCCTTCTTGAGTCGACGAGTATTGCTCGCACATTGTGCTTAAGCCTACACACATATATTACCGATTGCTTAACGAAAGCATTGAGCAGCAGTCAACTCTATGTATGTGTGCATGGTTGTGCAAGTGTGGGTACCTTTCTGCATTAGCAAGGGGCTTGGAAACGACAGTTTTTACGATTGGGGTCAAACAAGTTGCAGGTATGTACAGTGATATGTGTCCATATGTGTCCATATGTGTGCATGTGTTTGTTTACGCAGTACCGCTCATCGAGGAAGGCTGACACTCCAAAAATGTACGTGGTCTTACTGAAATGTCGGTTAGCCTTTGCATGCTAGTTTGGCGAGGTTGACCGGAAGGTGCGTTCCTTTTTGCTACAGCCCTGGTTGGCGATGTTGACTGAAACAAGTGCTGTACAAAAACTTTTGCTAATAGTGGTGTTAGGGTTAGTGAAAACCGTAAATTAGCCACTGATTCAAGTTGTATTTGTTGAACTGTTGTCCTATTCAACGCCTGTACCCTAATTCCGAATAAATGCTATACAAAGTTTCTGGGTGAGAAATACATTCCTCAATGCGTAGAAGCATTTATCCGATACAGACATTTCTTCTTGGGAGGTGTCTTAATCTTATGGAACGCAAATACGGACTCGACACATCGTGTAAGATAACCTGAATCTGTCAGATTTAGGATAGTTGTCGAGTTTGATAAGCTTGGGGAACATCTGCGTACTTAAGTCTTCAACCCGAGCTATTAACAACACCACCAGTATTCTCAAGCAGACTTATACATAAAAGTGTTACTGGTGTATCAGCAAGAACGCGTTCAGTATCTTAAAGTACTACACGTTCTATAAAAGCAATACACTATTCATTGATTCACGCTTGCAGCATAACCACTCACCCATAGAGGTAATTACCAACGGGAGTTCCAGAACTCCGGTTGAAAGATGGTGAACACTGATAGTCGCTGCGTTTTCCAACATTTGTTACTATTAAACAAAATGATTAGAGGCAGGATGAAGTACCACCGGTTCAGTCTTTCTCGATAAACCATCATGCAAGCTGCGGCGAATCTATGGGCGGTTCACTCACAGCTATTAGAAATAGTCAATGAGGCACGCTGTTTGTGCCCATCGGCGATTGTTTGACGGTCGTTATCTTATTGCAGGTCGTCACTTAAGTACCCTCACACAAACCATGCTAAACTCGCCGAAGTTCAGGGCAAAAAATTATATTCAGTTGCGTTCTTTTTCCAGACTGACGTTGAAAATCCCATATTACGTTTCTGCGTCCGAATGTTTGTCGGACTTGAGTTTGCCAGAGGAAAGGGTGATAACCTTTCACTAGCGAATCTACGTAGCCTAGCGAACAAGGTTGCGGTCGGTGACTAAACAAACCGAGTTTAGTTCGATAAGACTGTAACCAAGCCTCATCCATGATGGGTTAGTCCAGGCCTTACATCGGAAAAGTGTTTGGCCGGGGTACTTGAAAATGTGTCAAATTGTAACATTGCTTCTTCGATGGAAACGTCATTTCCATGAAGAAATTTACAAGCAGGCTGCTCGACACGCTCATTTGCTGTAAGGTTTTCTAGTCGCGTGGAATTTCACCCCAACTCTTCTGAATACTCATCAGGATTAAGCTGGGCTCTCACTGGAGCATACCAATGGCGTATATAATTGCTTTATCCGGGAGTAAAGCATTAAACAACTGACTCTTGATACAAACATGCTCGTCACTATGACAGAAACCTTACTCGACTGAGTAGTGCTGGTCAACTGGTCACTGATTAGTGATTGTTTTACCGAGTAGAATAGCTGGGACGTCTAGGCAATAGTCACACACTAAAGTAGCAGCGCCCAGATTTGAAAATTCAACAACGTCCAGTGTAACACCAGTTAGGCAGTGGTTATCACGTCTATTCTAGAGATCATGTCACATGGTTCAACTATTGTAGGAACAAGTACGTGCACTCTAAATGAGCTCTCACAAAGGCGAAACCAGAGTTAAATATTTCTTTTGTGAACTGGCAAACAGAAGTTCTGACTAAAAAGCAGATCCTTGATAAAACCTGAATTGGGTTCACGTTGTATGAGACAACAGTGCCCTCTATTCATCTGTAACATATCGACACACTTTATGAATATGCTTACTAACTCAATAATAATAATTACAAGCTACTTCAAATGGAAATCGTTACCATACCACCTGATAATGTATGAAAGTTTATTGATTTTGGAAACGTCTTTAGACCCGTTTTAAAAGTAACCAATTTTTGAAAAAATCACTGACGGCACTTTCCTGCTAGGTTATTGATCAAGTTTAAAGTTGTCAGTAGCTACTACGTTCGACCTTCTGACTGTTGACAAGTGAAGGTGTCCAAAGAATGCACTATGAATGGAATAGATAGGGTCATTATGAAAAACCATTTGGGTAGTCACTGATGCTCAGCGTAACTAAAATTACTGGCTCTTAGATTGGTTAGTTCATCTAGCTAAGGTGCAGTCTGAATTGATCAACTCAGAACCGTACATCGTTTGTCAACGAGATCCGAGATATTGATTCTATGGTTGCAGTGGATTACATTAAGCATTTATTATCGACCGTTTGTGTATGATTCAGAAAAGCATATTGTAAGTTTAACACGGTCGTAGTTCACAAGCTGGTCTCACAGATACGAAGATTAGAATGCGAATTCCGGTCCGGATGGGTATGTGCAGTACTGATGAACTGGAATAGGAACACCATTTCAATTCTTAACCCTCTTCAAAAACGCGTTAACTGAAGTTCATCCGAATACGTAAGTCACAATCAGTCGTGGGTAGCGTTCAGCTTGTAAAGGTCTAAATCATAAAAGTTTGATCATCCTTTGGTCTGTATCAAGTTTACGGTCATTATAACTAGGTGCTTCTGCGTAGTACAGGACAACTCTTTGAGTACTTGGGTTCAGTTTGTAATAGCCCACTGGTCTGTACAAACCCAACAACCTACAGTTTAGTGATAACTTCAGAACCCGCATGCCTTTATGTTGGGCTTAAACTTTCGCATAACCTACCTAATAGGAACCAGATGATACACTCAATTTTCTATTATGTAGACGCTTACCAATCTTATGAACAGTTGGTTCCTTCAGTATTCCCTCACTTGACTTCTGTACAGCTTCAGCGTAAAAAATTAGAGCTAGCGGACAATTCAAATAAGACACGGCAAAGATCTTGTTGTGCCCCTAAAATTAGAAACTAAAACTGTACACTTCCCGCATTTTGTCTGTCTGTTCGAGGACTCTCTACTACTGATTGTGTAATATCATTTGTGTAAAATTCTTTTTCACGTCCCAAGACATTTCCAGTTAGTCCGCCATAATTTTACCTCAACCAGCAGCTGGTCCACTTTTTCTGCGCTCACTCTGTTCCTTGTTAATGCATCAGATATGGTGGTTTATCAGAAGGTTCATCTCCATGATGACCCTGTTTTCGTTCTCACTCTTGCACTGTTCTGGACTATGGTAGTCATACTGTTTTTTGTGTGTTCATTGGGAACCATTAGCTAGTTAACATACTTGCTCTGTAGATTGGAGACTTCGACAAGTAAACACAATTGCAATGTCTTACATTTGTCATGTTTATTATTGTTCTGTTTGGTATTGTATTATATCATTTTTCACGTTGTCGTACACAACCTTTGAAACGTGAACTGGTTGATTTACTAGTAATTTGATTTAAGCTATGCTGACCATTCTTTCTGTCAAAATCGGTCCATAGTTGTCATTTGACAATGAGGCTTGTTTATAGCAACTGCACGTTACTGATCGATTCAGAGTTTGTACAGAATCAACACTCCGCCTCTAACACTTTCGTCAAGGCTGCATACCGACTTACATAACTAACCATAAGCGCAACCATATGACGCAACAGTTACGGCCATCGTCCAGGATAGTAGTGGTGCAGAAAATTCTGAGAGAAAACGTTGTGAACAGACGGTGAAAACGAAAGTGTGACAGAATAGGCCACAATGGAATAAATATGTGTACTTTAAACGCAATTACACAAGTGACTGAAGCATATCGTCATACGAAATGGCGTTTCCAATAAACACTTAGTGTTCGCGAGGCTTTCATGTGGCAAGCAATAGGTACCGGTAAGGTCAAGGTCGTTATAATACCTGACCCCGTAGTTGCCTGATCATCTCATGACCCTATTTATTTGTTGCTGGTCTAGGTGTTTGACACCCATCAAGGTAGGTGCTCTTCTATCTACAGGGTATCTGTTTCTACCAACAGGGATTGTAAACTTGCCTTTTCTGACCAAGTGGTTGTTTGCGGATCTTAGTGATATCTAACTTGTGCTAGAGAAGAATTGTGATTTTAAGATCGGAGGCTGAAGCAATCTTAGAGAGTCTTCTTAGAGAGCTAGGGCTCATCGAAATTAATAGCCTTGCTAACTCAACGTGGTCACGCCCCAGACGATCTGTCATCGAAATAAATATTGCTGCAATATAGCAACCGTCATATTACAAGCTGGTGTTGGGCTGTAAAAAGCCAACGCAACCTATCGAAATGAGCGTGCTGGATGTGATAACAGAAGCCCTAACCAAAAGGCCACTTGGTATTAGCGTACTATGTCCGAAAATGGTACAAAACTGCGGGCTTAACTGATATCGACACGAAAGTTAACACTGGTGTCCCTGTACCAGCTATGCTAGAGTAAAATGTACACAAGTTCAGATATCAAAACACTTCGTCTGATCTTGTCAGTCACGTCCAAAATGTCCTCATTATGTACACATGTGTGTGTGCATGTACGTATGTAAATATATATGCGGACACCACTGTGACCGTAACCGAAAATTTAGACAACGCGAGGGATTGGGTAGTCAAACAAAATGTATTCGCGATTATGTAAAACTGGCCGTTTGATCACTTGAATCAAGCGCAACTTAACGGTCGTATACGTACATGAGAAAAGCTATATGTGCACGGCATCAGTTGTTAAAGGACACTCCCCCCTAAGTAGTAAAATTATAAATATATTTTTATTGTTGACTCTGCGTTGTACAGATCACTGCAACATTTCCTCCGCACACCTAGAGATGAGTACATATAAAGTCGTCAAACCACCATTCAGTTCAGAGTGGTGAGATAATACCAAGTTCATGAGAATTGATTTAAGAAGGTAAAGACCAATTTGAAATGATCAATACTGGTAAAACTCAAAAAGACATCGGCATTTCGTTTGCGCAAAAAGGTTTTCGCGGTACTTTCTGAGAATTACCTTCTAGTTAACACTAAAATGTTGCTAGGTAAGTTTGGGCTTTTTTCAGATTAAACAAGAGTAACCTGTCTGTCTGTTTGTCTGTTTGCAAGCAAGTTATTCCAAATTCACCCTGAGGATTTTCTGTGTAAGACAAATGTGACCACTGAGATCTTGGGCTGTAACGTCCACATCTTGTTTTTTGTTCGCAAATGATCTTACACAAAATCCGAATGTCTCACATAAATGACAAGTGTAAGACGAGAGTTAATCAGATACATAACCGGTGAAGTCAGCAACGTGCACTTTAAGGTCTCTACTGATTCACATGAACCAGTACCTGAGGTTTGCAGTACGTTGGTAGCACAATGAAGACACTACAGACTGGGATGTCAGAGCACTTCCCCAAGTGGCTTCTAAGTGCCAAAATCTGAACTACAAAGAGTGCAATTACAAGATGTTCACAGGACTCTGTCACCGCGTAGACACCGTTGAAACAATCAGTGTCAACTTTCAGACAAAGAACATGCAAGCTGTATCTTTTCTCGAAGCAACTGCCATACACTATATGAAACCACCGTTATGTGTTCAGAAACAGATGGTAGTGAATCTATTGCCATTTTGTTAGTACGTTATATACAAATAATTCTCTTCCTGTTCTTGTTTCCTCCATACTTTTACATCCGTATCTGGTATTACTAGGTCGGCTCCCCCAGTACACGCTCAATCGCTCGATCCAGAACCAAGAAGAGAAAAGATGCATCAACAATGTTTATTAGAAGGAAATGTTGAGCCAGAGTTAGACCACAGAGGCTCTAATCTTATGGGGCGAAATAATTACCATACGTGGCCATCAAGACGTATGGCAAATCAAACTAGATCATATATGGCAGTAAGAGCGTTAGAACAAATCATGTTTTGGGGAGTATCAAGAAGTTAACGCAAGAAAACAGTTCAAATAACCTACAAGCTTTCAATCGCACGGTTGCAATCTGGTTAACGGAGTGAGATTGATCAACCGAGTGGGTTAAATACAGATCAGTCTACTCGAAGGCGGATCGATTAATCAATATGACGTGTTTCGTCCTGGATGCTTCGTTAGGCGATGTGCCTCCTAACGGTTATCATCATTTTAATCACTTGACTGGATAAACATTGATCGCCTTAAAAATTTAGCCCACAGGCTCCCACACGTCCAGTTGTATGTACTTCATTTTGTGTAAGTCAGTGTATACATTTTACACGTCAGTCGTTATGTTCTTCAAATTATTTAGGCGACCGGGGATGACAGTATGCGCATAGGATCCAGTATACCAATTAGGGTGCGAGCAACAATATAATAAGCTGAGCTTTTCAAACACAAAGTTGGTCACAAAAGTGGTGATTTTTGCTGAGAGACATCAGATTCATCGAGCGCTAGCATCCTAACTCAAAAGTTCACTTATTCGTGAAGTTCATCACCAGGAATGTGATATGTCGCACTCAATACTCAACGCAGATTGAACAACTCAATCGATAACTCTTTCAAACACTGTTTTAAAATACTGTGACCTTTTGTCGTATGTTCTATGTTTGTTATTGAAGTAGTGATACGTGCCGCTGACAAAGCCACGTACTCCTTCCGACATGCACGGCACACAGAAATCGACTGGCTTCAGTGTCATATTACTGTTGGTCACATTGACTCCATGTTGTAGATAATCGGCGGTACTTGAAGGTCAGGGACAGAATTAGTTGGTGTACTCGTCCATTCGGTAACATTTTTGCTAAGGCCGATCGATAACTGTCACGCTAACATTGAGTAAAGCAGGCTATTGGTGCTGTTCCCGAGGGACTGCATTAAGACAACCGTAAACTTATACATGCTCAGAGTGTAAGCATATTAGACTGTATAAAGTAAGGTTTGCAAGTTTACACTTTGGCACAGAGAGAGGGGGTGAACTGTTGGTTGGCACACTGATTACTACCATAATTGTATAGCTCCGACTAACTCGCTATTTCAAGACGCATTTTATTATCAAGGTACCACAGCTCCCGTATTCGACTGGGCTGATCGACTGGCATAAATCAGTCAAATGTAACTGACTCGTGTTCAGCTCTCATGACGATGTTTGTTTCAGTTAGAGGTCAAAATCCGGTCATCTGTCTGTGAGTCAGTTCTGTTGGTTACAAATTCTGTTGACATAGATGGGTGGTGGCGTCCGTTTCGGATTAGGCTTTAACAGTAACCGAAGCCAAAGAACGTCTGCATCACTCGTGGTTCCACCCACACCCACACCAAGTCCAGTGTAAACCCGATGGAATAAAACCAAGAGAAATATGAGTGGGGCTTTTTATCGGGTGGTCTAATGCTGGTTAGTCAACTAATAGGCCAGAGCGAAACTGACATTTGAGTGAGAATTGTCCGCTTAAGGATTCGTGTTGAAGGGGTGATTATGAAAAAATTCATTGGAAGATGAGGTGGGTTTGACAGAAGCATAGTTTCGCCTATCCACCCTACCATGCGCAGCAGGTAGGGTGACTCCACGACGGCAGGTGCAGAGTGGTATTCGGCTTATATTAGGAAGTTATGGTTTATGTGAGTTTTGGATATTGCCAGGATGCCCAGAACAAGAAGGAAGAGCGATTGGGACTATCAATCAAAACCGGCTCAAAGGTTTATACCGCAAGAGAGAAGGTAACAGAAAAACCCAAAATCATCGACCAATATCATCATCATCATCATCATCATCATCATCATCATCATCATCATCATCATCATCATCATCATCATCATCATCATCAT
>QNGE01001902.1:38940-51854 GCA_008508345.1 Paragonimus westermani
CAGCAGTGTTCAGAATCAGACATTATTGTCTTATTCACTGCGCCCTCGGGCTAGGCAAGCCCCTCACTACCAAGTGAGTCAGACTCTCGAGTCATTGGCTCCGGGTAGGGTCCCCCAAGAAAACCCTATATCTTGTTGTCTCGCAGGTCAGACTTTTGAGTCAGAAGCTCGGGGTGGGGTCCCTCAAGTCAACCCTCTTCCGCGGCATAGACGACCGGGAAGTATCCGAATTTATCTTTCTCTCGACATTGACATTACTAATCATCGACCATCACCAACAACCAACTCGTAGTAGCTATACACAAGCTTGAGAGCCACACACTGATAAAGTCAACAGGTTTATATAAGTCATATGTAAGACACACAACACAACACATAAGACATACTATGGCAGATACAAACAGGTCACAGGCACACAAAGCCAGACCAGGCAAGGAAAAACACATCAGGCAAAACCGGGACACAGCACACCCGCACCATCTACAATGAGACTATCTGCATTTTATCTGCCTGCTCCCCTTTGGCCAGTCCGACATGGTGGAACTTATGAGAAACTAAGAGCCAACTCCTGCTAAGCTTAGAGGACAATAATGAAATATTTTCCCGAATTCTTGCTCATTATATCTTTGACCTCTGGATAGGAAGCATTGGGCTTAACCTTATACACAAACCGTTAATTCCACCAGTTTAATAAGGAATAAATAAGGTAGTACGAGACTGGTATGAAATATAATTTACCTTCTAGTTCGCAACACTAAGTGAAGCTATCTGTTTTTGTTCACTTCATACTCACAGCTGTCACGTGCAACTCTGAAAGGATTTACACTTCATACCATTGTCCATATGATCCACTTCTTGGTTTACCCTGAACATAACGTGCAGTTCGCTGTTTGGAGATGTTCAACCCCAGTGTATGGCGGAACTTGTGTACAGTTACATGAGTGCAGTAGTCGAAATATCGTTGAAATTTGTGTTTGAATGGCTAATTTTCTCCGGATGTACTCAAAACATCTTAAGTTTGTTGACTGAGAAAAGTTACTGCAAATGATATCATGCTGGTTGTGAACACTAGGAAACCTTTGTTTCGATTATGCTAATACGTCGATTATTATAAGTTCTGATGACTGTCTTACTCAATCTTTCCGCAGACAGGCTAGTTACTTATATCTTGGTAATTGCGTTAAGTGTATCCGCTAAGTTTATTCGATGAAAGCAAAGGAAAATTAATCTCCTCAAATTAAGAGTGATAGAAAAACTCCAATGAAAATCACTACACATGAAGTGTTCAATCACATACTGCTAACATGAAAATACTTGATTCTCTTTTGCCCTTAGTAAAAGATCCTAGTCAGCGATAGCATCATCAACAATATCGTGAACAACCATACTGCTGCATCACTTTCTCCTCTGACTGACACGTTTCTTGTGTCCTCAAAGTTGTTTCATCTTAATTTTGTGGAATAAAGCATTTTGGGCTTTCAGTGTATACCATGGAATGACTTGTTCCTGGTTAGTCTAACCGCGATATTCTAAAATTACGCAATTGTCAGAATTATGTTCAAAGCAATAAAACTGTCGAGGCTCGCAGAAGGTCGCACTGAACGAATTTCACTAATGATATGTGACAACATTGAAGGGTTTTCAGCTTTGAATGGTTAAAATTCTATGAGAACAACAGTGGTAATTGTCAGTCACTCACTCACACTACCACAAACACACTGGGCATTCACTTTGCATTCTAGTCAGTTTGATCAAGTAGATTCATTGACTTGCTGATTAACATTGGTCTTTGTCAGTCAGGTGCACACATTTATTTTGGCCTTGATAATCCAGCCACTCTGGATGTTGGTGACCTGTTGTTTCGAAGTCGTTCAATACAGTGTACGTATTTTCTTGTTTCAGAAGGGATCAGTTCATTTGTTCTGGAACTTGCCACCCTAACTAAGACCACACCTCTGCTGAAATACAGAACCGTCGTAAAACGTAAATATCTAACATAAACTTGGGTGTGTCTAAGTTCCGACATATCCGGATGCTGACTAAGGGTACTCCAAAAGTCAAGGCTGATTTGATGCTGGGACCTGAGCAAGTAACACGTACAGTGCGCAGACTTTTAGCGTTCATAAGATTTTGTGAACAATGCATCGGACTGGTGAATTCCATGAGCATATAGGTTAGTTTATTCAACAAACACTTATGTGATACCACAGCACTTATGCACACACTACACTAAACCGTAATATTACATCGCGCGTGTACGATAGCTCAGTATGAACAGAGGTCAGTTGTGGCCCTAGCTTGGTTGCGTGCAAGAGTGTTTGAGCTCACGGGGTTCATCATATTAATGAAAAATTTGTAGATTAACGAAGGCTGAGAATGTCTGCGTATATCTGGGTTTATGTTGGACGTTTGCGAAAAAAGCGTAAGTCAGAAGAGTATTTCGGTTGAAGAGGGTTAGCAGTAGAAAAACCTCGAAAGTGGGAGAGAGAGGGGACGGCGCTCGGGATAAATATAAGGCCACTGTCTATCAATCATACAACAACTGCACCGCAACATACAGCAGACAACAAGTGGTTAGCAGTAACCGTAAAGAGTCAAGGGTATCTGCATTCCACCGCAGTAATCCTGATGACCCAATTATCCAAATACTCAGTTTTCTGTTCTTATACACACCAAGTGTGAGCGTATGGTCAACTATCGATGACGCAGTTAAAAGAAACCCGGGTGGATTGTTCCAGAATTGGTTTGTCTAGACGTTAAAAGTGTATCTTCTAAAAGTCAGGCGCCTTACCTGAAGCTGTAGGATTAGCAATTTACCTCTGAGGTGGTTACTTTCATCCGTCACAATTATTTCGAACGGGATATAAAGGTTGTCAAAAGATCTCGTGTACTAAAATCATGCCTCTTCTGATGCGTCGACAATGCAATGCAAAACGCCCCATTTTGCTCAACTTATTTGGGGAGGATGAAGAACACAGCATCGTATTCGGCTTTCGGTTGTGCGCTGTATCTCGAACTAAGAACAAGAATCTTGACTACTTAGCTCAAGATGGGGACGCACTAACACACAACATCATGATAAAACAATTTAATTGAGAGCCTCCAAAGTGCCCCGTGGGTAATCCCCTGTGCCGAGCTCGTTTTCTAGGTTATAGACGCACATTTTGGAGACAGACTAAGATCACTTGGGAAAGTCGCGTACAAATCCCGCCTGCGTACAATTACATCCAGCGTTTTGTTCACCAGAATGCAATATGTGCAGCCTAAATGACGGAGACTCATAACTTTTCAGCTAGCCATGTCAGATGACATTCTGGAACATCCCGTTCACCGTTACATTAAAATGGTTGCCTTTTGACTAGTTCATTTCATAAACCTTAATGGGATACCACAGCACACACGTATGTTCACAACACACAAGAACGTAATAGCACATCATATGCACACAGCGATCTTGAAGGCAATCGGTGAACTACCGGAGCTGAGGACTTTCAATACTCATCCCCAAAGGAATCTACAACAAACCACATCAACCAGCTTACGTTCATCAGGTGCAGTCTTACTGAGCAACAAATAAGATGATGCAACACGACGATTCCTTTCAAAATACTCGTTGACTGTTAAGCAACAGATGATTTTCAATCAAGCTCTCTTTGACCTATTAGGAAACCGACGGCCACTCAATCGGCCTGTAATTAGTGGGATTATATCATTGGTCGCTTTTGAAGACGAGTAACACCGTGCGAATCTTCCGGGCTTTGAGAAAAATGCTGTTCTGGAGAGCGCTGTTCAAAACTCTCTAGAAGACACATCCATATCAAAGGAAAAGTGAGACTGGGATCTGAGAACTTATTTTCATAAGGCACTGTCCTAGAGTGTTCATGCAACATTTCGGCAAGATTCGTGTAAAAAGTGATATGCACCCGACATTTCCACAGAAAATGGTGGAGTTCACACCACTGTTCAAGGGAGACAACTAGCATTAGTCAGTTGAACAATGCAAGAGGTAATCAGTTGCCAACTAATTGTATACCGCGAAAACAGTCGCTGCAAGTAGAACGATCGAAACCTTGCTTCTTAGGTTAAGTAGATTAACTCATGAGCGAACGAATTATACGAAGTAAATGATTACACACCTGCCTACGATACATCTAATTTGACGGAAATAATGGCCAGCTTGGGACCAATTTTGCCCAATAAGTTTGTATATAATTAACAAGCAGATTTTCAAGTACTCAGAAGGAGTCAAGATTATCGGTCACGAAACAGTTGATATACCAAAAAAGACTCTTCAGGTTGAAGGAAACATACACAAAACATTTTGAGGAGGTTGCAAACAGATATCGTCATCCAAGTTGGAAATGAAAAATGGTTGTGACCTTGAAGCTGGCTTAGCGGTAGCCAAAGAGGTTTTGAAGCGTGAGCTTAGTTTGTCATTTTTTCGAGGTTTAAGGAAAAATCGCGGTTGAAGTGGTATATGGTAGACCTAAGTAGACTGACAACGATTGCTGTTATATCACAAACCATGTGTTGTCAATATTTTACCCTCGTATTCAAGTCCGCACTGGGAAACAAATTTCTTTAGCTTACATAAACAACAGGACAATGCATACCTACATAATTTTGTTGGTAGTCTGAGAGGAAGTTAATATGCTTATGAGCTGTAACGTGAATAAACCTATAACAATACAGGTTTTCGACCCTTGTTATGCATTTCATCATTGCGCTTGATCTGTATTTGTCAATCACATTTTACAGAATCGTTCTAACTCGGTCAACCTGTATCAGGTTTGCTCAAGGAACAGGTTTAGTTAGTTACGAAAGATATGTTCAATATGGGAATCTGGATAGCTCTTGCTCTGACATTTTCAGGTGTATTACGAACAGACCAGTGTACTTTTCTTCTGACAGTTGGTTTTACTTCAGTCAAACTGATTGTTTTAACGTCGACGCTCACTTGTGTCTGTACTACTTTCCATTTCCACGCTTCCTCATCGGTCAGATATTTCTATACTCTGCAAGCTACTTTTTCTCGGTGTTGAAAACACATAAGATAGTGTGTTCCTCGAATAAATCTAGCATAAAAGTTAACGGTAAGACATGTGATGTTTGGTGCACAAACAAGACGCTGGCATCCTACTTGTTGTTACATCGTAACTATTGTATTGGCTGATCAATTTTGGAATTAGCACGGGCGCGATATTTGACGTCAGAATTATCGGATCTCATAAACAACTATTGAACTGAAATGAAAGTTATATGAGTTGTTCCGGTAAACCCGGTTACGACCTCTTGGTTACATTCTTATTTAGATGAGGTACCTACACTGGAACACTTTCCTGTGCACTAGTGAAACTTCGAAAGAGACGCAATTTTAACTGATTAAGTCATTTGCCAACCTTACCACACTTTGGAAAATGTGTTCCTACTCAGCCAAAACAACCGTCTCGGGGGTAAACTGCTGCATCTGCAGCATCAGTTGAGTCACAGAGGACACGTTTGGTGTCCGACTATGTTTACTGTAGCACGTTTCCAAATTCTGTCAAAACAACAGATGCAATGAAGAGCAAGACGAGTAAAGAGACAAAACGTTCAGAGCACCAGAACACGTCTTTGGAAAAATTGGCTTTCGAAGTTTATGTGTTACAAATTAATGTCTAATTGTAATTTCCGATTTCTGTTCCGTTCATACGCTCTTGCTTCGGCCCTGTTGTTATTCTTGTCGTTTCCCAGGAAACAAATAACGAAGTTTTGTTAGGCCACCAAATTACTGTTATGAGTTATATGAATGGTGGCATGAGGGTTATACGTGGATTTTTAGATTCAACAGTGAAAAAAAGATAATTTTAGACGGTTACGGTAGAAAGCGACGTCACTGTCAAGCCACAACAGGATGTCTTCAAAGCTACATGGGGGGAGACAGGAAGAGAAATACCTTCTTTCCTCATAGAACCAAATTCGGCCGATGGATGGCGACGTTCTTATCAAACTTCCAACCGTACTGTGTTTGGAGCCAAACCCGTCGTCATCAGCGACTACGTGATTCGTATCGTGTAAATTTTGTGCTCACACTTCAACCGGTGTTATTTCCGTTTGTACTTAACCGCCTCTGAATGTGTCTAGTGATGTGTATCTCCAGCACACAAGCAGCTTAAATGAAAATGGAAAACAATTTCCGCTTTCTCAGTGACTCAGGCCGTTGTATGACCTCCTCATTGAGCACGATTTTGGTGACATCCCACATTCGTCTAGTTCCAACTACAAGCCTTTGTCCTAGGCGAACTGAAATATGTTCTTCGGGTGGACAACGAGAACAAAACTATCCCGACGAACAGTTTTGGCATCACTCTTCAGACTACCCGATTTTGTGTAATTCTCAGTGCATCGAGGTATGATATTGTTTGACCTTCGTTTCCAAGCCTGATGGCTACAGGAATCATATTTCTGTTAGGTGGTAATGCAGGTTTGAAACCACGGTTGTAAGTAATGACTGCCAAGTTTTCCACTTCTGTGTGCTGCCGAAACCAGAATGTCATATTACAGAAGCTTCTGGACAGAAAACTGTTTCGGTATCATGCAACACAGTATCTAAAAACGCATTTATTCAGTCATTTTTGAGTTCCGCACATCTGATTTGTTTTGTAACTTGGTGTTTTTGCGTAGACGATTCCAGTCTCTACACACGGTCGTTTAGAGATTATAAAAAGTCGCTGACAGGTTGCCAGTCGTGAATTCAAGCGTGCAATACTCAAAGGTACTGTATTTGCCTTATGGAAAGGATATGTGGCTGCTTTTTTTTGGAAATCTCTGTCAGTTCAATCTTCTCTGAAACCACATGTTAACCAAGTGATGACGAATGAACCGGGAATAAGTTAAACCAATTCATGTTTTTCGTTCGCACCTTTTGTCTGGTAGTCCACACTCTGTCCCTCCATAAATGCGCAGTGGATGCCGTGTCTCTTTACCGTTTTCAGGTGCAATAAACTTTGAAGGCATCATGTGGTGACAAGGCCAACATTTAAGTAGATTTCATTTCTTCTTTGTATGAATTACACCATAATAGTTTCCACCGAACAAAACTTCTTCCACAGCCTACATCATTTCTCTCTTTTTATCCTATCTCACAGAAGTGATGATTATTTTTACCTTAGCCTAGACCAAACCAACGACGAATCTGTAGTTGTTGATCTCGAGAGACAAAAAGTTCTTCATCATGAAATCTTGTAATTGGATGAACAGGCATTGGGCAGCTGGGCTATTAGTGTTAAACCATTAGGTCATTTGAACTTAATCCTTCGGGTCTAGCCTGGACAACACCTTGTGACTTGAACTGCAGGCAATACAGCATAAACCATCAATGGGATGTTATGTGTTAATCCCTTGCTAGATTCGTTGAAATTAGGTTGGACAATCTACGCATGGTGCGATGTCGTATACTGGATTCGCTGAATTGTTTTGTTTGTTTGTAAAAAGTCGGCCCTAAATGTGTCTTTATTCTACTTTTCGCTACATGCGACCGTGATCGCACATAGACAACCTATCTGCTTTCGCACTGTTTATTGTCTGTTTGCCAAAACTTTCTTACTGGTTACTTTTCTGTCCACTTTCACCTTCATATGTACCTGTTTGTTTTGATGAGGTCATTTCCCATTAGTTGGTGGCCATTTTACGAGGCCATTTTCGGTTTTTCTCTTCTATACCTCATTCTTGCTGGATTTTTCTAAGATAAACAGTTATTTTACATTCAAGTGTGAGGCTGTATTTTTGTCAAGATGATTTCGGTAATACCCTATAAATCAAATTCATTTCGATGAGGTTTTCAGACGTTTTCTCAGAAATGGAAGATAGTTCTACTAACCCGACCGCCTGGATCAGTCTAACTGAAATTGCCGCTTACACGTTACACACTCGATTATCCTAAATCACCAGGTGCGTTTCGGTTGATCTCGATTAGCTTCAGCCACTGTGATAGCTAATCTCTACACGAACGCTCTCAAACATGTCTATTAGGTCAGTGAATTTTCTAGGACGCCAGTGAATTTCAGGCGAACAAAATATGATCAAAAGAGTTTCAAATGCACTGAATAGTTGATAACAATGTAACTGATGTTATTGAAGGCTTTTAGAGCGGACTGATTTCGGTGACTATTGTACATTATGAAATGTTTAGCAGATGGCGCTTTCATCTCACCTCAAACAAGAACATGTACTTTACTATCAACTTCTAAAAATAAACAAAACCCGCGAGTGACGCAGTTTAGCGTCACCTCATCCAAAGTTTTTGCAGCATTGTACGTGACACGTGGCCTCCTATCTTAACAAAAGAAACAAGTTGCAGAACAAACACCCCAACCAAACAACCAAACAATTCAACTGTTATATCCGGGACGGTAAGCCGTACATCGCACACTCTCCTTTAAATCTGTTGGAACAACACTCATACTGGACACTTACTGACAGCAGTTAGTTGAGGAAGAGACCATGTATATAGCACAATAAACTTGTTTTAATGACCCCAAAGTGGTCGCTGATATAACATGAGCAAAATTAGTTGTTCGTTCTCATAATTCCCATTATCTAAAGGATTACTGATTTCCGCTTTCCCAAGGGATGTTTGCTGTAAGTGGAAGCAATGCACGTGCATATATTTCATTGAAATTTCAAACTAAGTTAGACGATCTAAATTTGTGAAATATTTTGGATGTTGCAATCCTATGTTTTAGGAGAATGAATACAGCGTAAGCGAAAACAGACTGGATCTCTTATTTTTGAGTATCACGTGTGAAAAACTTTGAAACTGCAGATCTTACGCAACCAGTTATTTGAGGGGATGTTTGCGAGAAACACTAGATGCATTATAACGTGTGGTCGATAATTTAGTTGCTTATAATTCTATTCCCTAGTACTAATGGGTTTCTAGTTTACTGTCGTCTTTTTCAGAGAGGAGGTACGAGTTTTGGGACAGAATTCTGTCTACCGCTGTACAGTTCAATGTTAGCAAATGGATGGCAAAAGAAATTGGTCAATTTATATTACAGCTGCCACGCTTTGTCCTAGTTTCTGGTGTGAGTAGAAAACTGCGTACATCACATTTCCGAGTTGAAACTTTATGACACAACAACCGCACGTTCTTCTGTTTGTTATAAAAGTCATAGTTATAGCTTACTATCTTTCATTTTCAGTAAGATTGTTGCAATGAATCCGTCGACACCTGTCCCAAATTCAGACTACAAACTTGACAGTTTTACCAGGATGCGCGCTGTCGATCTCCAGTGTGGGAATACATGCCGGTCTGTTTGGCTCACTAGTGACTAAACAAATATCTGGTTATAATATATTTGTGTAATAGTGCACGCGTGCCAACGCGCGTTAGTATATTACATGAGAAATAGTCGCTCACATAAAGCACATACTCTGAGCTCGTTTTTTATGCTCTTTGAAAGTATACTCAACCAGCAACGATAGCCAGTTAATGCAGCTTAAGAATTACCGAGAACAGGACTCCTTCAATGGAGAGGCAATGTAATGCAATAGTTTCGCATTTTCGTGTGGATTGCTAAGGTAATTTATGGCCATGACTAACTGAGTGTTTTGGATTCGTACTTTTTATGTGTGACTGCTGTGGAACGTCTTATTTTGGAGGTGGCTGACTGTGCTGTCTTCACGGTACACAATAATGTTCGGGGACTTCCATCTAAACGAACATTGGGGACGTCGACTGAACCTTCAACGAATGTGTTCACGTAAGGACAAACGCCAGAAACTAAGTGAGAAGGTTTAAAAACATATATTTATCCAGATTTGAACAAAAGTACAGCAACTTGGCCGACGTAAAGGTATATAAAATGTTTGGTTTCGTGTGTCACGTAGCTGAAAAACAAAGCAGAACATGAAAACTGTCAAATCAATATTAACGCGAGAAAACCTTGTTAGAGTGACACGGATTTTGTGCAGACCTATTATCTCATGGTAGTCTCCCATTACTCCCAGTGATCGGCATACTGTGTGCGTATGTGAGTGTGAGTATGTACGAACATAAAAAAAATCTTGTACATGCCAAGCAAACTTTAGTAATGTTGCTAGTACTACTGTGGAGTGAAGTACACACACCTATTACAAGGAAAGAGTTGGAAGGGGTAACAAAAAGACAGGCGCATTAATAACAGGGAGATATACTAACTATGCTACTTCACAAACATAGGGCATTACATAAGTGGCGAAATCCTACAGTCTGTATGGTAACAGAAGCTAACAACGAAGCCATCAATCCGAAGTATTTCGCCGGTCATATTAGAACTAGCAAAAACTGATAGGAACAAGCGTCTTGTACCTGTCTGAGTACCTGATGCTATGCATTAATACTGTAGCTAACTTTGTTTAAGTTATAGGGATAACACTACCAGAAATATTCCCAAACAGCTGACCAACCTTCCAAAATTCCTCCCAACCACGCAGTGCCATGTGGGATTGTGCAGTTTATCGAATTCTTTCTTAATATAGGCCGCTACGTCTTTCTCGATCGTGAACTTTTCGAGGGCTGTGACACAGCACTCAGCAGCATCTTGCTGCATATCTTCTGGCATATCTGCATTCTTGACAACCACTTTGCGGTCCGTCATCCTGTGTTGGGCCGCGCTGATCTCATGAACTGGACTTTTATGCGGACCGTGTGATGTATGGCCAAACAAACAGCTAACTGGTCACAGTAGCTTGGCCTCAAGTGAAGTTTTACGGCACTGGTTGGTTTGTGTGTTAAATTTTGTGTGCACGGGAGTGAAACTGGCAATGAACGCGCGTTGTACATGCATCCATGTACCATCATATGAGCAACTTCTGTTGGAAATACCCAGACAACAGTGTGTGACCTATAGAAGCCTAACGGTGAGCACAGGCCTACAAAACGGTGATTGTAAGACTAGATGCAAATTTGGTGGCCGGGTTAGCAGACCTGGAATGTCATGACTACAGGCACTACACCTGGTACCCTCAGGACTGCACTGTGTATGTACACCACCGCGAGTGCATGTGTGTACCCACTTGTACGCACGCACACACGGGCACACGCACGCATGCATGCACCCGAAAGACGAGATTGATTTGTACATCCAGTCAGCTTTCGAAAAATGTTTCAGCGTAAGCTGTCACAATTGCTCCGAATGTTTTAACCGCGGACTAAAACTAGGAAACAAGCGCCACTTCAAAAAAGAATTGTACGTACAACAGAAAGCAGTAAAACTAATTTTGGATAGGAGTGATTTCGAAGTGACCGAGAGCCAACGAGAAGTTTGAGGTCATATGAATTGCTGACGAATACTACGTACTTGAGTACCCGTAGTTTGGACGTAATCTAAATCGTTAGCACAGTTCGACCACATTCCTGATTGTGAGTATTTAGTTTGTCATTCATGATGAGGCAGAGACATGAAGTGATCGATAAGGATCGATAAAAGACCACTGAAGACCTAACAAATCTACAGATACAGGCACTTGAATAACTGTGACAGAGCGCGGTGTATGGCGGAATCTTCCATTAGTGGCATGTGCGATGGTATAAATTCAACATCTATGTCAACTGCTCTCACCACGGTTGCTAAGTCATCATAAAGCGACGTGTACACGTCCGTTGGTCTTTGGAACCACCCCTGCTGTACTATTAGAGGGTGCTCACAAGGATACACAATGAAGAGCGTCTCCTAAGAAAGCTGGCAGTCACGATACGATAATCTTCTCACACGCCGTTTGTAAAATTTGTCTATCAGTGTTCGCTGATTTCATAGGGATTTTACGGATCAGAGGAAGCTGAGAATGCTGGCGTGCATCTGAATCTGTGTTGGACAACTGATATGGTTCAGATGAAAACAGCGAAGTTTGGCCTTGGAAAAAAACATGTATTATCCCAACAGTCCCTCTCGTGTATTTTGTAGGCGAGCCTTGGATAGTAAAGGGTACATCCTTTGATGATATACCTCCAGAATTACTCCAGGTACAGTCGATAATCAGGGCAGTACCAGAATTAGTTCTCATGCGATTGCAGCTGAACATGCAGTTGTGTGAATTGTGCCACACTCACTGTGAGGTCTTTGGTGTATATTAATTAACATGCAGAAAGTAGGACTATGGACATTAGAAGTTCACCTTTTGAGCTGGACGGGTGTATTCTTCAACCTTCGGATTTCTTAGGGTAGGAGTCCCAGTCTGACATCATCTTCCTATTCGACTGGCCAACATTTGATCGGAACACTGGAAGCAATCGGGAATCAGGCCAGCACAAATTGATTACTACTCAAAGTTAGCAACCGTCTCTCAATTTAGATAATTCTCACACTCATTCCCGTTAAGAAAACAGACAACAAACAGTGTTTTGTTCAAGTCCAAGCTCATCAACGAATCTGTATCTCCTCGGGATCAGTCAGTAAGACGTAATTGATGAGGGGAAAGAGTTAACATCAAATTGGTTGGGTGATCTTAGAAAATCAAGTTCGGAAAAGGCAGTGAAAACGTTAGCTTACTGTGACGATAAATAGAAAATTCAAAAATAAAGCGATTGTAAAAGCCTGATTTGTGGACACTTGTGAATGAATGGGCAAACCGTAACTTTTCCATAATTCCTGTAGAATGATTGGTGTAGGTGATTAAAGTAACACGTATGGAAAGCATGTTACGTGACTTGCATTAGTGTAATTGTCACGGATGATCACTTTAATGACGTGCGAAGCAACTTCTTATCACAGATTGGTAAAAGGTAGCTTAGTCATCATAATCCAGCGCATAATTAACCTAATCAGAACTTCCAAAACAGGTCGAAATCTCCGATCTCATTAAGCTTACAAGGCGATATTTTAGATAACTGATAAGTAGACGGGGATTTGGTTTATTTTCAAGTTGACCATCACTCACATTTGATCGCAGCGTTC
>QNGE01001902.1:51906-74591 GCA_008508345.1 Paragonimus westermani
AGTCTATCTGAATGCGAACGCTGCGATCAAATGTGAGTGATGGTCAACTTGAAAATAAACCAAATCCCCGACTGCAGATCAGTAATCTAAACAGAACTGTTTCTTCTATGTTGTCGTTGTCCTACTTAATAACGTGTGAGTAGCATGAACTGTTCTACCTTGTTTTTAAAGAAACCTGCCTAGCCTGTTTATCGCTGGACGATTCTCGTCTTGGAGAATCGTACAAATAATTCCGCCCTAAAGATCACCTGGTAAAATTGTACACACTTCGTATGCCGTTACAGGGATTATGAAACTTGTGGTAAGAATATTTACGATCACTTCGAAATCCACTGAATGCAAAAGCAGTTTATCAGGAAGTAAGGTAGATTACCAAAGTAAACTTTTCCCGTTACAAATTTGAAAAATAAGTCAGAACCAGTTTTTTGCACAGCATATCTCTCGAGCACATTCCACTGCACTTCAACAGACACACACTGCAGTCTGTGGGTTTATATATAACAAAGTTCAATAGGCATTGTGAAGCTTAACAACAAAATCAGCAACCATTCAACCACACATACACATCGATGTATATCGATTACCACAGTAATTTGGTACTGACGAACAAGTATTTCTGTATACGGAAGGGATCTTCCAGTTGCTAACTGCTACCACCTCCGCGGACCGGAGAGGCTTTCTATTTCTTGCTGCATAACATATCCGAAACGCTTTCTTCAAGTTCAGTTGATTTGCCACATTATGATTTGAGTCCGCTATTGCGGTATTTATTATCGTTTTGCGAATCCAAATTTGAATGTGTTCTGTGACCCGATAACGTAAATGCCGCTCCGTTCTACCTATGCAAGTGGCCCGACACTCACATGAGGATTTATAGATGATGGAAGATTTGGCGTTAAGCGGTAGCGGTGTTTTCAGAGGTGGTGTTGGGATTCGGATGGTGGTGAACAGTACGACCAGTTGGGTTGCATAGAACGTAAGTCCAAAGGCAGCCCTGAGACGAGTTTTCAACAGAGTGGCAGTTTCATCACTCTTTTATGGCAAACGCAGGTAGACATTCAGTTTTGGGGCTGTTGAACACCTCGCGACAGCCGGCCTTTGTTTGCTGAATTTCTCAACAAATACCGATGGATGGCCATTTTCTTTGGACGTGGTTCTCAACAATAACACCTCTTTGGCCAATGTTATATTTGAACAGATTTTTCTCGCACGACAGAACAAAGTTCCCACTAGACCTCACTTGTACCGAATCGGCACAAAACTGTGAAAGTTCAGGTATTGCCCAGTCCGAGTGTGTTTCCAGTAGACGAACCGCAGTAAGCAGCCGTTGCTCTGGCGCTTCATGAGAATCTTCAAAAACGTCAGGCTTTCATCCTGCTCGTGCTCAATGATGAAGATGATGCTAGAATTCGGTTTGTTCATTACATTAAGTATACTCGTTACCATCTCCTTGACATCGGTAACTATCAAGACATCATCAATATAACGCCGGTAGAAGTGAGCTTGACTGATAACAGCGTCTGCGTTTCGCTCCAGGTGGGCAATGAAGATATCGGCTAGTGATGGACTGAGTGGACTGCAGATTAGACAAACGGAAACCTACTAGAGAATGACGTATCAAGAACAGTATGCTCATCGTTGGAAATTGTAGCATTACTGAAGACTGGCCTGTCACTAACGGTGCACACAGCATATGTACTGCATACAAGTGGAAACTAGAACTAATGTTTGATATGGGGGACTACCACCAGGCATTGGATATAATGGTTTTCGCCATATATATTCAACAGTCCATGTCTGACACAATGTCGCAGACCAAGTTCTTTATAGTTTGTCTGAATTTATTGTAGAAAAAAGTTTTCTTCAGTTTTTTCTCTCCCCTATCTTTTGTTACATTCAGCGTAAAGTTCTTGTAGATTTTTTCCTATGAATATGGCTATCAGTATATGTCCATTGAAACGTTTTCACTGGGTGTCTTCCGCCTGCCTCCACCTTAATCTAGAACTGGTTCATTTCCCCTTGTCTAAAAGTTATTTCCCGAGGTGATTTACTGGTCGCCGTATATTGAACAATATTCTTGTCAGGATAGTTCGAATATCTAGTTAATTCACGTTCACAGTGAAAATAACTCCTGTAGTAACATTTGCTCTCATTTACGGATTTCATCGGGTAGGAAACAAATGACACAAATAGATCACAAACGAGTTGCTCCCTTTAAATTTCGACCTCCGCCGTTCCTATAGCACAATTTTTGATCGAACCTCACCGCCTACGCATACCTGCTCAATGATAACAACCACGAAACTAATCATGCTTCCTATGAATGTTGATCGTTAAACATACTACTTATGCCACCTCACCTCACTTTTACTGCGCGCTTTTCAGCAGTACTACATCGATTACCGTTGGCTCAACAACCTTCTCTGATGGTTTTGGACTTGATAGATAGTTCTATCATCCCAATCGTCTGAATCAGCGTTCATGGAGTCGTCGATTACGTATCCTCGAGTGAATCGTCCTAAATTGCCAATAGTCAGTTAATACGCTTACCAGGAAACGCAGTTCCACTGAGGTATGAGTGTGAAGGGATTTCTGACGTGCAGAGATTTATCATAGTTATATGAGGGGCAAAGATTTCCAATCGCTTTTTTCATATCCAGAACAGGACTTTCCGTTCAATGAACCGAGAACCACATCGAACACTAGACAGAAGGTTGTTTAAGTAGGTTCAATGATTAACAAGCCCAAAAGTACGAACTTTTTGCGTTTAATGCTCCAACTGCCTCTGAAATGCTTGACCATGCAAGGAAGCGATTTGGTAAACAGATTAGTGAATATTAGTGAATAATGGTTGTAGTCGGCCGAGGTTGGTCACATGAGACAAACGACAACGTCGTTAATGGTTATCGGGAAACATCAGATCTGGCTGCTGTAAGATTGGCCGGAACGTGCCTATTTAATCCGAACCTAGTTTAATAAAACATCTGGAAAAAGCACAACACTTATTGTGTTCATCTTTTAACAAGCAAGTCGGCCAAAATAAACAGGAATGAAATTAAGCAACAGCATCCATTGGCAGTAACTCTGTTTGACTCGTGTTCTCAACCATAAACATACATGTGCTGTAAGGCGTGGCAGGAACTAATTGGACACACGAAAAAAACCATCTGACTTGATCGTGAGGTCAAACTTTTTGTACACAGATCATGGACTCTGGAACAGTCAAGTGATCAAAGAAGGCGATTGTGAACAAACGATTACCATTTGTTGGGTAACATATCTTTGAACATAATTGCCCTTTATTCTGACGGTATGCCGCACAGCATGGATCATATCAAGATTTGGAGCGTCAAAGTTGACGAAAAAACCCGTTGGAGGTGATTCGAGGCTTTCCAGTTTGCCCAAACCCCAAGTGTTTAATATATTGCACATTGTAGCAATTATGATAGACAAAGTGACAACTAATTCCATTGCAGCCATGATAATTGTTTCAGTTCCATCTCAGAAAATAACCCTCAACTTAACACCATCCCCGGTGGGAAATCCGTACCCACCTACACTAGCTTCACATCAATATGGTGCTGAACCTTCTAGTTGGAGATGCTTTCAACGTTATCTAAGCCGAAATCATGGATACTTCAATATTCAGTAAAACATTTGGAGAACCCCGACGCTTGCCGAATTGTACAATCCATTCAGCGAATTGCTATCGCCAGGTCCACCCCCTCCCCGTAACAGCCAGAAGATTAAAACAGTTCGTGGTTTCTTGACAAACTTTGGCTCTCTTCAAACAAAGTTGTGTGGAAGACTAACGCAACAGATTCTACAAATACATTTCCAAAGATACTGTGGCGGCCATCTCAGCTATACCACCCTATTCTGCTTTCGCTCGTCAATAGCCAGAGTCAAAATTGTGACTGAGGCACCAATGAGATGATTTATTCTCATCAAGCGTTGATTTCTACTTAATGGAATGATGTGTGTTGTGAAGGTCGTGATGTGATGTGGACTTTGTTGCAGATGTCTACATATTTTAATGCTGAGGAATGACCGAATGATGTGGGGAGGTATTTTAGAATTCTGTGACTAACAGTGTTGGATATCTACAAAGGAATGCGTTAACCGTATGTTAGCCTCCTTAAGGCTTTATCACTCCCGCTGCCGTATAAATAACACATCGTTCCTGACGCCGCTCCTCATAGGGAACCCAACGGGCATTTAGTGTGGTTGCACTGTGTTTATCCAGCCGTAACAGGTCATCAAAATTTCTTTATTCTAAAAAGTGTATATTAGGGCTATCTATTTCATAATTTACTCACTAGTTCTTCTTCATCTACAGTTAATTTCAAGTGAAAAACTGACTAATTGCTGAAGGTTAGGATAGCGTGAAGCTAGTGTATGGCTTAACTGGGCATGTGCCTGCCGGATAGAAGAAACCTGATTTTTCGATCGCCAACCAACTCTTGGTGACCGATAGTGTGGTTGACGTAAGAAACGTCTTCTTTTTGTTGGTGTATCCTCACAGTATGGCTGCTCGTACACCATCAAGGCTTCCGCCGATTACGTGCATAATCAAGTAGAACAGGGAATTACACAGATTCACTGAGTTACTCAGGCTAAGAATTGAAAATGGAACGATAGAGGCAGAATCTAAAAGCTGTCAGTCTAAGGCAACAGACCATTCTTTTGGACAAAAAAGGTTATTCACCTTGAACCTCCATGTTGACTGGTTCTGGTCAAGGACAAACGAAGTGCTACACTTCATGTGCACACACTGAATGCTATCTTGCCATACTCGGTTTGAACCGCAGTTAGCGTAATGCATTTCACAGTGTTAAGGCCTTGCTGCAATGCAGCCTTTTCTCTTCTCTGCTGCACAGCTTTAGAGTGAATAGGCTAGTGTGGATTGAACTGGTGAGGCAGTATTTCCTTTGAACGATGTAACATTGCACCAACTTACACACAGATTACGTTGAGCCACACATGATTACTGTCGATAGCTTATTAAATAAAAGGGTAATTAGATGTGTATGAACCTGTTTTATAACATCCATGCAATAATTTTTGTTTTACTGCTGTCATTCATCACAAATCGTGCGAAATGAGGATAGCACCTTGCAAAATCGGTCTTTTGGTTTCTTTCACTCAAGATTAACTGAAAAGCCGGTAAAATTGTGAGAAACGGAATATTTCCTAGGTGTACCTTGCTTGGTATGGTAGCTGGAAGCTATTGCGGTTTACGAGCTATTTTATCCATAAATCACAAACTCCTCCAGGTCGATTTTAATTTCCGTTTCTCGTTTTGCCTGATTCAAGAGTTCAAAACCACATCATAGAATAGACCCGCCGTTACTACTGTCGAAAATGTGGCTAAGCGCTAGCTGTCAGCGGTATTCCTGAAACAATTGGGTTTGATGTGAAGGCGGACAACTACACATTATTTGTTCAGATTATTTTGCCAATACTCATTGACGAATCTCACGTTACTCCAGTCGTTTCTTTTTTTATATTTCACAGAGATTCACATTTTGCCAACTGTTTTCCAGTATTGTTACAGGTGACTGGTTGGAGATGCTAAAATTTTTGATTAAAATGGGTTGAGCATCACTCATTTATCATACTGAATAGGAATTTTCTAGTAGTTGCCGGTAATCGAACTGTCACCCAAAAAGTTTAGGGATTCCTAAAATTTCAAGTTGCTAAGAAGTTCCATTGGCGGAGTAATCGATTAGAGATAATAGGTCACTATGCCTCCTGTCGAGACGAACAGACAATCTGAGCATTGTTCACAGGCGAATGTGGTTGAGTGTTTACATCTAATGGATCAGTCGTGTCTACTTTAAGATTGTTATCGCAGTAGTTATTGTGGTTGTCAAAGGAGGCGTAGCCGAGTCAAAATCGTTCACATTTGATCGCTGAAGATTCAAAGTTCAAACACACTATGTATCAAACAGCCTTACAACACTGAGCTGCGAACGATGCGAGCGCTTTTTTTCTTATCCAAAATAGCAATGGGTTATATGGAAAAAACAGTTACCTGATTGGCTCGTACTCTATCACTCAGGTTCTCTCGAGCTCGGAGGGTGTTCAACTTAAAGAAGGGGGATAACATTTTCTGCCTTAGCAGACACATACTCACGTTAGCGATCAACCGGACATACCATTGCGCGAAACTGGTACTTACTGAAAAGACGATTCTAATATCATCGTCATCAAGGAAAGACGTGCTAAACTTGGTCGCCAACGTTTATCTGCATCTGTAGAGTCCGGTGCTTTATCAATGCTCCAAGACAACTAAGAACACACGTTAGTGAGCATACCCCCAGGTGATTGACTGATTCGGTCATCAGGACCTCGCATAGTGTCATTACTGGGGACTCGAAGGAAACTGGATGTAAAGTAGATGTAACTACGACCTCTCGGATATCTAGTAATCGATGAAGAAACCTCCTGGGAATGGTCAACGATCTGAGTGACTGACCATTTCGGAATATACTGTTGTTTGGAGCTTTTAATGGATTCTGCCTGTACGTGTTTTCCCTCAAAGGATGACAAGACTCTACATTGCATAAAAGACTGAAACTATGGGATAAACTTCCGTTACTGTTTACAACAGTTCTCTTTTGGTCTCAGTCAATGCATTCACTCATGTAGCGGTTTAGGCCCTCTCAATCACTAGGCAACACTGCAGCACACTCTTTTGTATGGGAATTCTGGAAATGTTATTTTCCACACAAATAAAACTTTTTTGTTTCACTTTTTTCGTGTGTATTTTGTTGAAGACATCGATATGAAATATCATTGCTGGTTTCATAATAAATATTGGTGTGGGGTTAGTAAAGATATTCGGTGTGCAAAAGTAAACTTTGTGGAGGAGTGACGTGGCCTGAGTCGGTGATTACTTGGACTGTCAGAAATTCATTATTCTTTAACACACCCAAGGGGCACGTTACTAGTAACAATATATTTGCTTTCGTCTGATGCAACGTTCTGTCATCCTTGCGTTTAGTTTTACATCCTAAGATCAGACTTTGAGAGTACCACCTGATTCCACTATACCTCAGCGCCGTACACCAAGATTACACACCCATATCTCCAAAACAGAGTTTACACATCGTTTGACTGCATCTTCACTCAGTGTGAGGACAAAAAAGCAAACGCCAACAATGCATGTAATTGTGCCAAGTCAAATATGTATATACCATAACGTCAGAAGTGATACAATCTCAGGACGAAATGCAGGTCATCCAGTGTCACATATCGTGACCAACAACAGCACTCATGCTTAAATTTATGACACCAGATATCAGCTGGGGTATAGAAACCTACGTTAAGCTGGTTGCGGCAACATTCAGATCACTGTCTTGTTTCACTTCTGTTACCTCGTATTAGCCATGAGTACACACCCTGCGTCTTTGGCTGAGTTCCTAGTCGAGGAGTGTTGTTCAACCCAATACACAGGCTCTTGGATGACATGTTGCAAAGTTGCCCGATGACGTTGTAACCAGGGTTATCTACTTTCGGTTGTTTCGGCATAATTATCAACGCTGTATTTAGTGTCTACCTATGTACAAACCTGTTCTGAAAGCAAGGCAGATCATCCTGATTTTCGCCATAGCACCGATCAGCATATAGGACAATTGATAGAGGTTATATGCGTTTTGGAACCTCAGATCGATTGTTCAAGATGCGGGGTACACAACAAGTTGTCATACGTCTCATCAGTCGGACAAGTTTTGTGCTGTTGCCCGAAATACTACGTGAAATCGAAGACGTTTTCCAATTTCTTTATTTGTTGAGAGATTTTTACCAGAAGGTATGTGATAAAGCCCCTTACCGGTTGTTAAATGATAACAGAGGTATCTTTCTGCAACTCTGTGCGATCTCTTTTCCGAAGTATCCATTCATGTGAACAGGAAAATACTGCAAATTCATGATTAGATCATCTGCGGGTCTTTGCTGTAATCCCTTGATTTCTGCCTCGTATTATTTCCGGCCAACTCGTTGTTTTTGTGTGTAGTTTACTACATCGACAAACAAACACTTGTAGATATTTTTTGTAAATGAGTCCGTTCATTTTAGTCCTTATGCGACGGCATTCGCCTTGCTCAACAGATTTCAATAAGCAATTTTTTGAATACGAGAGAAGCATCATAATGAGTTAAGTGGGCACAATTTGTGGCCTTGTGTTTGCTTTCAAATTATGTGTTTGTGTTTTTGTCTTCAATTAACCGAGCTCGAACATATTTGTTCCCCTCTAATGACACGTCATGAACTCGACACGAGTTAGTACGGGCCTTCGCCGTCCGTACAATGACATGAGCGGGTAAACCTAGTAGTCACTGTCATGAGTATAGCTTCTGTGTTGAGAAAGTCAAAACAAATTTCGCCTGAGCGGCACTAGGCATTCTCATCCTATCAGAAAACAGTCCCATTTTTATAGAGAAACAACAGTCTAAATCAGTGTTTGCTATGTGGCAACAAGTGTGTTACGATTTGACCGGGCTGTTCATCGTTACGCTCTACGACATTGGCTTACGCAGTTCGGTTTTTCCAATCCGATAGGCGTTCAAATAGCTTGTTCTACTCACCACCTTTTAAAACAAATGCGATGTAACAGCCAATGGCCGATTGTGATCAAATGACGCCGATCGAACATAGTTCGGCTCGCAACCACTTGTGCGTAAACTGTGATCGGTTAAGCGTTCCCCAATGAGATACCAACTCTAGTTCAGTCTGTACAGCCAGGACCGACAATTTGCCGACAGATAGTCTGCACAATAGAAATGAGTGGGAAAGTCTATCCAACTGATAGCCTAGGTCGCCAATCACTCTTCAGACAGTAATCTGCGATCACAAATATGAGTAAGCATACAGCGTTTCATTTTTGAAATACGGAAGCTTATCAAAAATATACGAAATTGTAGATAGGAGTAAGATAATTTCTCATTGTGGCCCAACCTCAGCCTGGTGAGTGGAGCCTGAAAGTTACTTATGCTATGTGTGCATGTGCATCAGCGATCACTCAGCTTGCTTCTCACGGACAGTTAAATATAGGGCTTGCACCCCCTATTCTGGTGGGCCGCTTTCCTTAAACGGCAAATAGGCTACTTGGATGAGTACAGTTGAAGGATAAGTCACTTACAAAAAGTCCGCCTGCTTATGTAGCAGTGAGAAAGGCTAGGACACCTGGTCTATACAGTAACTACGTAAACACGGTAACTGGACGACTGAGCGACATTAACCAATGATTGGATGAATGGTCATTGCTGCCCGGCTAATTGTATCAACAAACTATATTGTAGAACTGCCCGTTATTGTCTTCAAGTTCCATAACAACTTCAATAGAAACAGAATGTTAACCTCTATCCGGTGTTGACTAGTCATACTTGTGAGTAAACTGGTAGTGGCTCGTCACACTTTACCGTCAATTGCAGAACGGTTCAATCCACTTTAATACAGTCTGTCATTAATCTTCGCGCAGTGCATGTCAACCGATCGGCCAAACTTAGATCATTTTTATAGTTCAGTAAAATCGATGTGACAGACCAAGATTACTGTTGCACACTAACGAACCAATTCACAATACATATTCACATGCACTGCTGTTACACTAATGTTGGTTATTTAATGGCTGTTATGTTGACCCGATAGGACTGTAAGCCAAAGGATCGGCGAACTGAAGGAAGCTTGAGCTTTCGAGAATGTAATTGTGAAAGTTGGATTATAAGAATTCTGATACGGATCAGGCGTTTCTAGATTATTTGCCAAATTCGTATCTGAACCCGGTTAAGCAAACCTGCAATTTAGAGACTAGACAGAAACAATCTACCTCTCCATTTTTGTTACAGTTCATTTCCGTTCAGAAGAACAAATGTATGTCACTTTTGGGGTGCGTATTTCTCTTACGCAGCTATCAGATATACTTCTATTTGCCTGTGGTTGATTAAAAATTAGCAATCACGGTGTTTTTAAGAAATTAAACATTATTTGTGGGTCTCTTTTCAAAAATTGATTTGAGTGATCGAACCAGGGCAATAATTAAGTATAGACAGCTCTAACCACGTTTATTAAACGTTGACACAGCATGACCTTAAGTCTCCAGTAGTCTAGTAGCTACCACTGATACAACAACAAATGAGGCCGCAATTATTGCCAAGCTGTACCAATCGAAGTGGTCGAATCCGAACAATTTTCTGGTCATAATGATGAACAGAAATGCGGGCAGCAAAACCAGCTTTGTTGTTTATATATCGCAGATTGCACACGCATCTCTGTGAGATTATGTCTCAAAAGGCGGATGAAGAGGCCGCAAGTTCTGGTGGGACGAATGAAAGTAATCCACAGCCGACAACCCTTCGCAATCGTAAATCGAACAGAGTCACATCCAATACAGTACTTCCAGAGACTGCCGATCCAGTTGATTTAGAACCTGAGGCACATGGCTGTTGTGGTTACTTAACGATTGCTTTTTCTGGAATTTTCTTTCTACTGTTGTTCCCCATTTTGATCTGGTTTTCGTTCACTGTGATTCAGTCATATGAGCGTGGAGTGCAACTTCGACTAGGTAAACTACGCAAGCACAAAGGTTCACTAGTCATGGGTTCGGGGATCCGGTTCATCCTACCATGCGTGGATCGAGTCATCAAAGTAGACATGCGTACCACAACTGTGAACATTCCACCTCAAGAAGTACTTACCAAAGATGCCGTGACAATTGCCGTCGATGCTATTGTCTACATGCGTGTGCTGGAACCAGCTAGTGCAGTTTTACGGATTGAGAATTGGAAGAACTCCAGTCAGCTTTTAGCCGTGAGTATGCTTCGCATGGTTTTGGGCAATTACAAACTATCGGAATTGCTGAGCTCAAGAGAAACGATCGATGTGGAACTGCGCAAACGTTTAGATGCTGCTACAGACCCGTGGGGCATACAGGTAGGTTAATAATTTACAGTTTTTCACGATATACTCTAAATAACATGATATCCTTATTCAAATATATGGCGATAATATTTCCAATTACGTAAGGAACAATTTAGGGTATTTGTGGAACTTATGTTTGAAAGTCATACTACTCTTGCTTGACATGATAAAACACCAAAACTAACAGCCATCAACAGTAAAAGGCCAGACCTCTTTCACAGAGTCCAAAGTGAAATTTACAACTAACAATCATCTAGTTACTGAGTAGTAGACGAATCTGGTATATTAAATATCATTCACAGTTTATTGCAGAACCTGCATTCCTACAGGAACGGAGTACTGTGCTTCAGGAACTGACTGAGCTGTCAATGGCAATGCAACGGTTGTTGAATTGGACAACCAACTGAAGTGATTTATTTGCATAACTTAACGAAACTCCTATTTTTAAGTGGCCTTCATAGTACGCTGTCTCTGGCGTCAATGTACTTCACGGTTCTGATTTTGCTGGGTGCACATGAACTAATCAAACGAAATTTTATCAGTCCACTTTGGTTATTTCTCATTCTTACGGCAAGCCCCAAAGGCACGGCTGAACACTTCCAAACAAATGCTTTGCTGTAACAATACGAAGATAATGGCGTCAGCGAAGTGCACGTGTATATAGCAGTAGCAATTGCTTGCCACAAACGCACAACTGGAAAAATTTCACAAACGCCAGAAGCAATACTAACCCTGACCTCGTTGGGGTTCAGTAAAGTCACCATTCGACTCTCGAGTTAAACACAACTCACACTTGACGTGAGCGATGTTTAACTTGAACCTAACCAAATAACACGCTATTCATCGGAAATCATTACTAGAAGGTATTACTTTCTCTTATAGTGATACGTAATGTTCATTCTACTACAGGTTGTTCACTAAAGTATTACTAATGTTTGTTGCAGGTGATCGGCACCAGACAAAACATGACAACACTTTTCTGGACAGCTGAGAGGCAGACGATGGGCGTCAAACATAAAAATCATGAGCGGGCCGAAGAACGGAGGGGTAATCTCACAACTGAGATGAACTTCTTCGAACTGATGACACAAAACCTAAGTGTGCGAAGGCAAAGATGAATTAGGACGGACATACTACGGAACGCATGATCGGTCCGCTTATTTTGTCCGGAAAGAGTCAGTTGTTAATATTTGTTGAACATTTATATGATAATTCGGAATAAAAATTAGGACCTGTATAACTGCTGGGGTTTACAAAACTGCACTTGCAAATTGGGTATAGTGTATGAAACAAGGTTCTGTGGGAAACTTCATGCTCGAATTCAAAGAACATTAAAAAGGGAGAAGGTTGAATGCGGGGTACTTGTGTGTGTGTGTGTGTGTGTGTGTGTGTGTGCTAAACTGGAGTAGCAAAACAAGAATCAATATAAGCTCATAGGCTTGTATGTTGCGCCACAAACTGTTTATGGGAACTCGGACAGTGAGGCATGAATCTGAGAGCAAACGGCAGAAATATATTTGTATTTGTGGCTCTGTTGTAGTCTGCGTACAGAAGGACAGGATTGGAAAATGTTCTCTCAAGCAATGAGCACTCAGAACACCCGACAATCGGCCACGACCGCTGGCCTACTATCCACTACGGTCAAAAAACCCACGCAACTTCTCATAAGTTTGACGTGGCTTGCAATGTTTCTGCCGCTGTCAACAGTAAGCGTAGTGAGTGGTCACCGTCGTAATTACTGCGTTGCCAGGGTTGGCCAGCCTCACCTTGCTGGATGAGTCAGACTTTCGCGTCAGTGACCCCAGGTACGGTCTCCTAAGACCCTTGAACTCGTTGCCACGTAACTCAAGCTTTTGAGTCAGAGTTTCCAGGTGGAGTCTGCCAAGAAGGCTATATTTCCTTTCACCCATAAGTCAAACTAATCGGTCAACGGCTGAATGTGAAGTTGCACTCACCAGTCGGAGACATGCTGGTGAACAAAAGATGTTATCTGTCGGGAAATGGAAGGTGAGTACGCTGCTGGATTGATGTAACGCCGGAAACCAACACACTGATTGTCATGGAACTGGGCGTCCGCGACATCACTTCTGCTGCCTCCAGTAAAACAAGGCTCGCAGACCAAGGTAGATCCCGAGCAACAGCTACTGGGTACACATTCTACTCGATAAGTTGCTCCTGAAGACGGTGTTCGGGAGCATGGCGACTATCTCGCACTCGCTAACCACATCAATGCTTTGATGATGAACAAACCGCACGGCAACAGCTCTGGAATCATGTCCATGAGCCTGCGACTCAGTCGAGGTAAGTGTGCTACATTTGTTAGTGTTTATGGTCAAACTATGTGTCACACTGATGATTCAGAAGACCAGTTATATAATCATCTGTCCGCCACAACCCGTTCGGTGCCCGTGAGTGACCGAATTTTCATTTTGGGTTACTTGAACGGTCAAGTTGGACACTACTCAGTAACCTCTGTGGGAATCCCCGGACTCTACGACACTGGTTCAGTGAACGAGAGCGGAAATCGTCTGCTCCACCTGTGTGCTACTCACGAGATGGCTATCACAAACACCCGATTTCAGGTGTGTGCGAGCGACATCACGACGTGAACTCAGTCACGAAGTGGACAACACCAATTACTCGACTACCTGGTCGTGCAAAAACGTGAAATTCTTGAAGTGCGAGCAATGCGAGTGATACGCAGGGCTGATTGAAGCACAGATCATAGGCTAGTCCAGATCAAGTTGTTCATTCATACTTGCAGGCCCGTTTATCGTGGATCATTTGGATAACAACAAAAATTGGATGTTGAATGTTCGGAGAACTGCGACAAAAGGACTGCTTTTCAGCATGCAGTTTCCGTTAATCTGAGGGATGTTGTTATATGAACTACTCCTGAAGGTATACGGAAATAGCTGAAGAATCAGTTGACGGCAGCAACCACCAAACCCCAGAAATGACCTCAACAGTTCGGCGACAACAACCACTTCCACACTGGTTTGTTAAGAGGAAGCTAAAACAGCCACATTCCATAGCATTTGTTTTCGACTTCCCGAATATCTTCACGGGACGAAGGACGACTGGTGGGTAAATAAAGATGAGCTGATGCAAGGCTATGCTGATCACGGACAACTCAAGGAGTTTCACGATTCACTGAAAGCGACCTTGGGGCCATCAGCCCAGTGAATTAAAGTTTGGATTGACGTGAATTCTGTCTTTCCTTGCATACGTCCGCCGAATATCATGAACGTTTGGCACAAGCACTTTGATGGCCTGCTTGGCCGTCGTGCTATCAATCACTGGCAGACTGTGAATGGCATACCACGATAAGCTGCTGAAGCCTCACTTGGTTTTGCCTCAGATTTAGCAAAGATGCGGACTGCATCTGGAAAACTGAGAAACAGGCAAGGATGAAATACTAGGTGAAATTCTAAAATGTCGGACCAGTCTTGGAGCATGCTTTGCCCCAGTCAGTTCAATGCATATGGCAGGAGCGAGTATCACTTCAAGAGTTGTGGAATGTCTTGGTCATGCAGCAAGTGTAGCAAGCAGTGCACCGACAGCTATCAGGGCATTACTCTGCTGAGCTGCACTGACAAGATGCTTACAGAAATGCTCCTGAACCGACAGAATGTGAACGTTCTGCAGGTCAGGGTCTCTGAGGTGCGAGTCACGGTACGCTAGACATGGTGTTCGCTGGTCGGCAGATCCACGAGATACGTCGTGAATACACTTATCTACTCTATGCCAGGTTCGTGAATTTCACCAAACTGTGAGCCAGTGTCACTGTGGACAGTGCTTGGTAAATCCGGATTTCCAGGCAAGTTGGCCAGTTTGATCAGAGTGTTACCTGTGGTCACGAAGGCGAAGGTGCAGTCGTGTAGACTAAAATCCGGTGATTTTGATATTGCCACTAACGTGAAGCACGGATGTGTCCAAGCCACCTCTCGATTTCGTTTAAGTTTCACATCAATATTAATAATTGCGCTTTGGAACTTGGAAGATGCTGTTGAGTTTAAATACCGCATGCACAGATGCCTGCTAAATATTCGATGTTCCAATGCCTGGCATCGGTTACATGACGCAAAGATTTGCCCGCTTCTGTTTGCTGATGATAGTGCACTATTTGAACACAGCGAACATGAACTCCAGCATCATTTGTGTGTACAAAAAGTACAGACTGAGAAATGTGATTTTGTTGTCCGCCCCTTTGAAGGTTAAAGTTTGTTAACCAAGTAACTACAACCTGTAGGATAGAACGAAGGTGATTGCAGGATGTTAATAAAAAAACCCTGGCAGCAGTTCACCCTCATCCACCACCAGTACGAAACGCACTTACGAGGTAATTCGTAACAGCCACCAACACGAACCTACTTTTATCAGAAGGAGCGCGTCAACCCTCGCAGCGCAACATCACGTCTGGTTGGGTGAAGAGGGAGAAATGATATTTTGGCGGATTCCCAAGCCTGAATTATGAGTGCTCCAACTCTCGGCGGAATACTTTGACGAGGCGGCAAGGTACGCTCAAAAGCTCATAGACAGTGGGTCGGGAGAGCACGGGTGACCGAATGAGCGATCGTTCAACTGCGTCGGAGCAGTGGACGAGGAACAGCAGGCGAAATGAGTTGAATAACCGAGCCAGGGGCCCGATTATCCAGAAATTCATAGGGATATCTCGGAGTGCCCGCAGAAAACGGGCAAAGGCCATAGTGGATTGACTGCGGACAGCAGGAGCGACCGGACGAACCATAACCCAACAACATCGGCTCAACGGACGAGGAATGGCAGGCGAAAAACATCCTGACAGAAGGTGTCGGACACACACACACCGGGTCGAAGTGCACACGACGTGTGGGCAAAAACTGGGACTGTCGTGGGATGGAATTATGACTCATGAACGCGAGCGCGCGGGTAACAACTGATCAGCGTGTTGGACAATAAACACTGTGCTTTAGTGGACGCGATTTCGTTACAGGATGTCTTATTAAGGCCAAAGTTGTGTTCGTCTCGGCACACGAATTAATTGGCTGGCCTCCTGTCTAAGCGATCTTGAGCACGTATGTGTGTGTGTGTAGGTTGCTACGCATTTCGCGATCGCGGCATTCAAGTTTGGACTGAATATCAACACGAGTAAGTCATTTCCTTCTTTCAGCCTTCTCCTCGTTGGCTAGGTCACGTTCGTCGGATGAGCGATGACCATTTTCCAAAGCAGCTATTATGCGGGCAGGTGAAATCAGGTAACCAAAATCCTGATGGTCGAAAGCGGAGACACCAGGATGCCATTCAGGCAAGTGTAACACATGCTAACATCGATCCTAAATGTTGGGATGAATTGACGTTGAACTGAAAAGTCTGGAAAAATATGATCCGGGCAGGCGTCCACATGTTCAGTGAGTAGCTATTGTGGGACCGTGTACGGAAGTGCGCGGTACGCAAGGGAACTGTTGGTGCCGTAGCTGGAGTTGTGATGTGTGCAGCCTCGAATGCGCTGGTGGTTTTGGGTTAGTAGGTCATGAACCTACTCATAGTACACGATCGACCAATAAACAACGACTGTGTTGGGGTCAAGTAGGTTATATCGACACATCGACCACATCGACCACCGAACACCGTTATTTGGCAACTCATCCACTCTCGTTTTCAGAAACCTGGGTGCCTGTGACCTTCTACGCTTCATTTTTTTTCAGATTTCTTTTTTACTGTATAGTGAATGTTTTTGTCTGTTTTCTTCTAGTCCACCCTCGAATTTGGCCTTTATTCCATTTCCTTTTCAGATTGCATTGGCGTGTACTCCCACACTGAACTGCGTGTTACGTTAAACTTTCAATACTTGTCTTCCCGGTTTAGATCTTACCATTTGGGTGTCTGTGTTTGGTTTCCGAGAGATATGGGTTTCAGTTTCGTTCTAGCCTACCAATTGACTAACTATCAATACGCGGTTGGACACAAAGGCCTTACTCCTACGTCTGTTGGTTTGATTTCTTTGGTTTTACATTGGACACGGTGTGAGTGTGAGGGGAACCACAAATGGTGTAGCGCAGACCACTGTTGGCTTCGGCTAACACAACAGGCTAACCCGAAACAGAAACCACTAGCCAGTCTTTCCTCACTCCCATGTTAACTCAAGTTTGATCACTAACTTCGTTGGAAAACAAATTACGGAATTCAAATGCTTCCCTATGGATGACACCAAACTGCGGACCACAGACGACAGAAAGTTTATTGATGAAAAAGGACTTAACAATAACTATAAAAATGCACTTTGCTCCTACTTCTTTTGCATGTGCTTCAAAAACACACGTGACAAATAGAAACTCGATGATCGGAAGTCGTACCAGGGGATGTGAAATCATTTGCGGTGCCCTGTTCAACAAAGATGGCCAACATAAATTGAATATCCTTCAAAATTCATCTTAGGTGTATTATTTTCATCAAATTTTTGGTCACTCTCTATCAGAAACATGTGCCATACTTGGCTTTCACTCTTGTTAGAGCTCGTCATTAGTGCATATTCTTGCCGTGATCCGGTCTATAACTTTGGCTGAGCTTCTGAGAAGCAGCTTTGTTGCCTACCTTGCATATAACCTCAATTGAGTTATCATATGTGAACGGTCATCCACATTCGTTAACGTCGTCAGGAGAAATGCGATAGTGTTCCTACCGATTCCAATCGACCACCTCGCGACTAGGGTTTCTTGCCAAATTAGAATCACAGAGAACATTAACTTGTTGGGCACTATTTCTATTGCTCGTGAATATAAGGCGATTCTGATTTTGCACAGTGTGAACACCTCTCAGATTTGATCGCAGTTGCTTCACTTTCACAGAATCCTCTGTCAGCCTCTCTCGAAAAGAAGAATTACCGCCGAATTTTGCCATAACCGGGGCTCGTATTCTGTGTAGCCTTGCCAGAAAGGTCAAAATTCTGGTCGCATTGATGATTGCGCCATCGACATTATTTTGAGCACGACCGAAACGTCGCACGTAAAAGCCCAGTCAAATTCTTTTTTGAATAATGCCCGAAATATGTGGCGAGCTTGAGAGGCAACACATTAACTATCTCATTAATGATAGCATTTCCATGTAAAGCAGATGCATTGGTTGCTTCCAGTATGAACTGCTTTATAAATCTTGTTGAGGGCAGTCGGTCCCACGGATCTTTCGGTAGGTGCTATATGAGATAGTGTGATTGGTCTATGCATAGGTCGAAATTCGAAAATTCTGAACAGCTGGTGTGGCCTCGTGGCTCAGATGTTGCACCGTCTGTCACATTCAGCACGCCGTTCATGTTGCAGTTCGAATCAAGTCGAGAGCTGTATCGCATTTTACACTTTCTGAGGCAAGTGTTAACTCCGACTGATCAGCCCCATGTTTGAGACTAGTCATCTTCCAATCACAGGACTCAGTTAGCTTGGTGAGCTACGGCAGGAGAGAAAATCAGTTGTAATACTTCTTTATGATAGGGGTTAAACGAAATTCTCTGAGACTTCAAAGGTTCCTGTGTTTCTTTGTGAGTGCTTTTCAGTCTGTACTTATCAAAGTACCCTACGGCCTACCAGCAGTATGTATTGTTTGATAGCTGAAAATATAGCGAAATATCCAAATATTCTTCACATAAAATGAAAAGCCTTCGTTCTAGTTGTTCCAGCAAGGCATTGCATCCACGCATCGCTACACGCGAGTGGATGACGATGACTGCCCTAAAATACCGGGGAAGCATACGGTCCCAAATACTTAACATGGGAAGAAAACCACGCCTGGTTATGTTTTCACTAATGTGAGGACTTAAACAAACTGAAGAATTTTTGTTTCCCGTTTAAGCTTCAGAATAAACGAGGTTATCTTATCTACGATAGCTGAGTGGCAGTTCTCACTTTCGTTAGCAGTGCATAAACCCCTTACCAAATGACATGACAGCGTAGTATGAAGGAGTGAATATAGCACTCAATCACTAAATTCACAGTATTTTACGTGAGCTGCATATGAGCTAAGTTTAAATGAAACTCGATATTCACTACGATAGGAAATGTAGACAGATTTTATGTCGCCTTTGGTTGTAAGAGCTGCGGAATGGGACAGGTTGATGGAACTCGTTTGGGAATTGAGTAACTTAACTGCTTGAAGTAAAACTGAAACCTACTAAAGGACAGGCTAATGAAGACTCAATATGGTTGTCATTCAATGACAACCAGAAATGTATCATTGTTTATTCATATAAATGCCAGTTTCTAACCGAATTACCTTCCTTTGTGCTGCTTAAATTTTTGTTGAGGAAGGAACTTTAATACACTATCCAGATGCTGGTAAATTGAGACCAACAACTTACAACTGCTATGCATGTTCATTTTGTTCTTAATGCATTCATGTTTTCCTCTTGCCGAAATTATCAAAATTATTTGTCGCTTAATTTCGCATCACCATTTTTCTAGTCAATTCAGCAATTTGTTTGTATTTATGCTTTCTGTCTTGCCCTCTCGGTTTAATACGTGTGTGAGTTATGCTCACTGGACCTACCTTGTGCGTCTATGTGCTTACAGACTGTTGTCTGTAATCGCCTCAACCACTGGATTAGATATAGAAATAATCGTCAATAAAGGTCGTCCACTGATTGCTGATTTCCGTGTGATAAAGTCTAGTCTGGTGTACATCACGCTCTTAATTACCTGCATCATTCCAAACTCTCGAACCCTGGGTGTTGGTGATACAGGCGCAGTTGTGTTCGTGTGCTCACGGAAATCTAAACATAGTGTGTTAAACATTCAGCACTAGCGTTGAAAACCCCGTTCTTCGGAGGTGGACACCTACATCAAGTCGATCTTTCCGCATACGTCGACTTTCGTTCACTTTTGAGTTCAGGTGTTTTAATTACAAATTTCACAGCTTGGTGAACATTAGTTCACATTCTATTCCCTCAGACATCCTGGGTATGAAGGTCATTCAAATGAATCTGGATGTGGGCCGGACTGATGGATTCCTGTTGAGATTCGAATAGATATAACTCAGCATTAGACAAAAATACTTCTGTAAACACAAAATTGCGATAACATTGGATGCATGCAAGAAAGGATACGTGCAGTAGCAGTCTTAGATGCCTATCGTGTTATGCTGGGAGTCATGTACTTTGTAAAGTGGTGGAGTTGTGAATGAGAACAAATTATTCTTGAACCTCTCAATTTCCGCCATCCAGTAGCCTCACTATTCTCAGGACTTACTCCTAACTTTGGCCAACGAACAAATCGATATTCTATCATCAGCATACTTTTTTCCCCACAATACATTTTTTTCCAGGTTGAACGCGTTGAGATCAAAGACGTTACCCTTCCGCCAGACATGCAACGTGCGATGGCAGCAGAGGCTCAAGCGTCACGTGCAGCGAACGCCAAAGTGATTGAAGCTAAGGGGGAGATGGATTCGGCACAAATGCTTCAAGAAGCTGCCAAAACCATGAGTGCTGCACCCGCTGCATTGCAGTTACGCTATCTACAGACTCTGACAACGATTGCGGCGGAAAAGAATTCTACCATTGTTTTCCCTTTGCCCCTGGAATTGTTCAATCTAATCAAAAAGTAAACTTGTACGGTTCGTACACAAAAGCGATCTCGCGTTTTTTTACTGGATATTTCGGCTGTGCTTGACGCATTGACAAGTCGACTGTTTTGATCATTGGTTATTTGAAAAATGCATTTTCAATAATGATGAACTGTGTTCTGCTATTGTCTGCCAGTTAACTGCAAAGAGAAGATTGTCACTAATTATTCTCTATATTTTTGTTCAACAACAAATCGGATAAATGCACGGTAAAAACAGTGTGTAACCGCCAGCGGGAACAACGGCCACGTTAGACACGAGATTTTGCAATTCTGTTTTGTGAGCGTGAACAATGTAGTAAATTCAAGAGGATTACGCGACGCAAATCAGTCTGATGTAACAAACCTTTGGCACGGTGGTGCTTCATGGATGGTACATCGTGTAGACTTGCTCAATGCACGGACTAATGTTTTTCTCATGTGTACCCAATTAACTCCATACAAAACTCAACATGTGATCCTGCTCCGTAGACCTATGCAATTCTAGTTGGCTTGAAGAGCAACAACTGACTTTTACTGGTTAGTTGTTCACTCTCGTGGTCGGAAGTCCCCGGGTAGCAGGGTCGGCGTTGCTTTTCTCCATGCTATATGGGAGATGCGGCGACACTCCAAATAGACCAGAACCAAGTCTTCAGTACTGGATTTGCCACCATGGGGCTTAAATCGTAATAACTGGTCAAGTTTTACCTCTCATAGGTGTCTGAAATCTGCTCTGTTTCGCCAAATATTTTAGATAATAACACTATTGGTAACAAATTCTCCCCTCAGCAGGCTGTGAAACAGTTATGTATGTATTCCGTATTTCAACGAAATGTTTAGCAGTTCGACCATACTACTCACGCCTGGGTATGTATGTTACTTTGGGTATACCCACTGATGTAATGTCGGGCAAACGGTAAGGTATACAGAAAGTAATATCTCATCCGTTGCCTCGCCCAATTCCTTTCAGGAATCGACATCATTCAATGAAGTGTACTGATCACCATGCAGTAAGCAGCTCTGATGGCTGAGAACAGTGTGGTGTTGTTCGTAGCTCGGGTTGATGGTTTTGGTGTTGATATGTTCGCCGAGCTTCGGATTTATCATCATCATAATAGCCATGAGCCTGACCAAAGGTACTGTGGCTCGAGCCGCCGCTCGCCTCAACAGTGACGTGGTATATCCTAGAAGGAAACATTACTAGGAAGGTCAACGAAGATTGAAGAAGACTAAGTGGTATGGATACAGGTACGCCATTGACTGCGACACATCGCCATCTCGGATAGTGTATCTAACCAGCGGTTTGAGTGATCACGAGGACCCCATCCAGGCAGGCGATGCCTGCCCACTTTCCTCAGTGGAGCAGTCAGGGTCTTCAAATTTCGTGACCACGTTGTTGCTTGACCACCACGCGGTTTCACCCAGCTGTTGGTGGCCTCAGTATATAATGCCCGGTACGGTAAACGCTCTGCTGCCATACGGAGCACGTGACCCAACCATCGCAAACTGTGCAACGCAACTAGTTGACCAATTGATGGAACATCCCGAACGTTCCGGAATACGCGCCGGCGAACTGTCACATTGCTCACGCGATCAGTCCAATTAATGTGGGCCAAGTGGCGGAGACAACGATGATCAAACACAGCAAGCCTGTTGATATCTTGCTTGCGAACAGGCCACGTTTCAGAACCATACAACGAAATGGAACGCACACATGCATTATAGACCCTTTCTTTCAGCGACAACCGAACGTCTTTGCGACGCCACAGATGACGCAGTTTGAGAAAGGCAACTCGTGCCTTTGCTATCCTCGCTGACATCTCATGGGCAATATTACAGGCTGACAAGATAGTGCTACCCAAGCGGATTACCTGCAATAAAGAAAGTAGGGGTGGAAATGGCCCAGTCATGAAACAGTACTCTGCACTTCGAAGGTGCGAAGCGCATTCCATACAGACAAGCCCGGTCACTCACGTTGTTCAGCATGGTCTGCATGTCTTCGACAGAGGGGCGAAGTAAGACAGTGTCGTCCGCGTACTCCAGATCGGTCAATCTAGCGCCAGGAGGAAGCTCAACACCAAGCCCACTGTATTCACGAGGCGCCCCCTCCAGAATGTCGTCCATAACAAAATTGAACAGGAAGGGGGAAATCGGACACCCCTGACGAACACCACTAGAAGTGATGAACGCTCGAGA
>QNGE01001902.1:76590-137035 GCA_008508345.1 Paragonimus westermani
TTATGCCGCGGAAGGGGGTTGACTTGAGGGACCCCACCCCGAGCCTCTGACTCAAAAGTCTGACCTGCGAGACAACAGGATATAGGGTTTTCTTGGGGGACCCTACCCGGAGCCAATGACTCAAGAGTCTGACTCACTTGGCAGTGAAGGGCTTGCCTAGCCCGGGGGCGCAGTGAATAAGACAATAATGTCTGATTCTGAACACTGCTGCGCGCAGCGGATGTACTCGAATCAACATCGGGCTTCTGAGAGATAGTTGATGTTTTTCGATCGTATTGGATAATACGCCGGCGGTCACGGTCAACCGTTGGGCGATCGTAGCGCCTTTGTTTGAAGGTACATTTTCTAACCTCCTTCTTTCTGATACGGAAGACAGCAGTGCCGCCACTATAAAAATAGTTCTACTGTATGTCCATAGGATCGTGCCTCACTCTCTAAGCACTCTTAGGCGGTCAGTAGTGCGACATACAATCCTATATAGGTGGGGAGCTTAGCATTTAGGTTGCAAACGTTACATCACCGAACGAGGTGACATCATCAGTGCGTAAGTGTTTGAGCGTATAATTTTGAATGTGGCGTTTAGTGAAATTGGATCGATATCTGCTCTTAAATAGCAGAGTGGGTTGATCTACTGGCCTGAATTCTGGTTGATTGCTTTCCGTCGTGCTTGAACTTTGACCCGACCCACCATTGGCTGATTTTGTAGCACTTGAACTTTGTCCTGATGTCCGATTGGTTGTGCCCTGGAGTCCTTGAGCTGGAGTCTGATTGACTGGTCTCTGTCGTTTGGGCTTACCGGTAGTTGGGCTTGATGACGTTTTCGTCTCCTCAAATCCTTGATTCGCATTGGTTCATAGATTTTGTCTAGCTGGATGTGTTTGTTTATTGAACCGGTTGATGAGTATCAAGCTTCGAGAAATTCTCTTGCATGTTTGGTATTTGCTTGAGTAAGAATTTCTGCGGTGTTCAAGTTGAAGGCGTGTCCAGTTTCATCCTCGTGGGCGGAGATCAGAGAAAGTTGATCGTGCCTCTTCATGGCCAGTTCGTGTTCATGTATTCGTGTTGATAATTCCCGTCCGGTGTGACCAACGTAGTGTTGTCTACAGTCATTACATTGGATTTTTTGAATGATGTTTCTTCTGTCGGTGGGTTTTGACTGTTCTTTTGGTTTTGATAGTATCATTTGTAATGTTGCTGTTGGCTTGTGCGCTGGCGTGATACCGTGTGTTCTCAGTAGTCTTGCGGTCATTTCTGATACGGTTCTGATATATGGTAGTGCAATTCGTTTTGCTGGTGGCTGAGCAGTGTTGGACTCTCTGTTTTTGTAACAGACTCCGTCTGATGAAATTTCGTGGGTATCCGTTGCGAAGAATTACTTGATATAGGTAGTTTTCTCCTTTTCTCCGGAGCTCTGTGGTGCTGCAGTGTGTTTTAGCCCGTTTGAACAGAGTTCGAATGCAGCTCTTTTCATGGCAGACTGGGTGGTTGCTGCGAAAACTACGGAGTTAGTCTGTGTGTGTTTCTTTCTGATAAACTGTCTCCAGGTTGATTAGTACATCTAGGAACGGTAGTAGTAACGCTGAATACACGAACAGAGGATATAAATTTCTGTGTATAACGATAAATTACAGCCGTCTTCATGAATTCACGTTCTGCGACCCGTTTCTGATTAGAAACATCGCCAACTAGATAGAATGCTTTAACGATGGCTGCTCTGGCCATATTTTCTAGTGAAACTCTGATATGTGTCAGCCTCAAGTGACATTCTTAATTTACAATATGGCTCACTGAAACGCCTGTTAATTGTTTTGATTGCAGCCTTAAGGCAACAAATGCAATCAGACGTAAAGGAACTATATTAGCAGATTTTGAGTATCGCGTGTTAAAGTCAGCTTCCTAACAAAATATACAGGGTATTGATGTAACAGCAGGTTGCAGAAATCTCATGGCTTTCATTCATAAATTTCTTAGTTGACTGGTCTCATTTGAGGCCTATGGTATAAACCTATCTTGAAATGCTGAGGTCCGAATGACCCAAAGCAAGTAGAGATGATGAAAACAGTAGCTTTCAATTAATTGTCGAGACTATCAAATCACAATCTAGCTTCTCATCAGTCACAATACTGTACTGTTGGACATGGTCACCAGAATAAATTCCTCCCATCAAATCCACGCTTCCTTACATGTTCAATTGCGGTTCAAAAAAATTGCCGAGATATCAAGTCTAATGGAGTCAAAGATCGATAAACAGTCCATCCCTGTTTACGTGTGTGGTAAGTGGTCTGTTTTTTCGATAACCATAAGAAAATGACGCCTTTGCACTAGGTTAAAGAGAGCGGTCTGGAGACAGAACGGAGAAAAATTCTTGATTGCCTGGTCTGTCTGGCGGATGCATTCGCAGAAGACGATAACTTGGACATTGTTACCGTTTCAATCGGAAGTGAATCTAGTAGTGAGTACAAATGGTCTAACGAGGATTGCGGTAGGGTAAAGTCATAGCAACCTGGAGAACACATGAAAACTTCTCCGTCAGAAACAGAGATGGGCTTGTTGATAAAATGGATTGCATTAGAAATTAAATTTGGGAAGAACATATTGGTGACAAGTTTTAGCCAATACTTGGAAGATGGTAACAAGAATGTCAAGGGATTCGATAAAGTAGCTGTTAACGTGAACTCCACCGGCAATCCACAATGTCGACAATTGTGATGAAGTAATGAGTAAACCCACGTGGTATTCCCTCGAATGATAAGACGAATGTCAGTCTTTTCTTCATGTTTTCGACAGTGAATAGGTCGCTAACCATAACAACAGTTCTCTAATAAATACATTGTTAGTGTCATAGGATGTGTTATCACATATTAGAACCAGTTCTTATACAGATGCGCGGATCATCATCTGAACCAGTCGTCTTTGACGGACTTATTATTCTTCACTCTTCCAGTATGTGTTAACTTCTGTTGACCTTGCCGTCCCTTTTCCGAACAAACAGAAACTACGGCCTTAGATGTTTATTACAGAAGCGCATGTCTTCAATTGTTTGATGAACCCCCGCTTGGTCTTTGGCATAGCGACGACTATCCTTTGAGAAATAATCTACGTCTGTACTAGATAATTTTGTCAACCAATTCTCCAGTGGTCTCAGACTAAGCACATATAGATGTGGACTGGTGAACAACAGAAAGGGATGAATTACTGCCAGACAAAATGATTACTCGAATCCTGGAGTCTCTTTGAAGGAGTTTGACCGAAAGTCTCTCAGGGGAATGTACACCGTGATCGGCTGTGAATGACGTTCAGCCTAAATGAACCAGCTGGTGAACTAGATATTAGACTGGCTCAAGTTGATGAGAATATGTGAATAATTAGGGTATTTCAAATTGACTGCTAGATCCTGATTCCGGTATCGTTAACTGAAGTTAACAAGACAGTTACTGTGTCCCCTTCTGAGGTGACAAGTGAAAATCTGAAGAACGAACTCGGAGGGTGTGACATTCTCATAGTGAAATTCTGTCGTTTCGGAGAACGGTTAGTTTTATTCTGCAAATGGCATACCGCTGCTAAAACTGCTTCCAGGCTTTCAGTAGACAACATTCCAACAATGCTGAGTTCGCCCGAAACTGCGGGCTTGTATGCGATACTGCTTTAAACAGTAATCTGTCACGTTTTGTCAAAACATCGGGGGTTTGCGCTACTCGTGCTAGTATGCATGAGACTGTTAGTTGTCTGTCAAAGTTTGGAATAGTAACTGATAATAGGTCAAGTCAGCAGTGACAGTAGGTTGTGCATTTGTGTTTATCCAGCATAGTTGTCCGATTTTTGACAACGAACAATTCTTGTCGCGTGTGCCACCGAACTTGCCATCCTGCTAGTAGATCTCGTTCACCAACTTGAAAATGTGGACAAATAATTTTGTTTACGTTCTGTTTCCAAGATAACATGTATCAAGTAAGCTGATCATATTAGTGGAGTCATTCATAAGGCCAGTTGCAAAATGCATCCATGTTGGATTAGTGACACCCTCATGCGACGCATCACAAGCAAGAGGATACCTCAGTGGCCCATTAGTCCTAAAAACAACCGTAATGCTAATTAGGTCGACAGAGATAGGGTCAGTGCGGCGACAGTGCTTATCAAGTATAGACCCAGTTACACTGTCAAATGCTTACATCCAAAGAGAGGATGGAGCAGACTGGTTATCGAACTAATTACTGATCACCGGACAACCGTACATTTGGAACGTTTGTGAGTTAACAGAAAGTAAAGAATGAGAAAGGTAACAGTGTGTTTTTCGCCCTCTTGAGGGCTGAAGTTTGTTTACTAAGTAACTGCAACTTGCAGAATGGAACGAAAGTGAATGCAAGGCATTCCTGCAAAAACCACTCTGGCAGCAGTCCACCCTCATCCACAACCAGTACGCGGATCAAGAGTTTCAAAATCGTGTGACGAAGACTATTGCTGCGTTCGGACCTTTTAAAACACGTGGCTGGAAGAACCACAACCTGGGAATGAAAGCCGAGTAGCATGTCTAACGCCTAATGTTGCTGTCTGCACTGCTGTACGGCAGTGAATCTTGGCAGTGTATCAGCAAAACGTGCGCTAATTAAGCCGTTCTCATTCGGTGCGTCTAAGACGCATCATGGGTATTGGTTGGTCGGAAATGGTTCCGAACACCGAAGTAATGCGACCAGCCCACATGGACTGAATAGATGTTATGCTCAAATCAAGTGAAATCAGGTAAGCGAAATCCTGACGGTCTAAAGCGGAGATACCATGATGCTATTCAGATAAGTGTTACACATGCTAGCATCGATTTCAAATGTTGGGAAGAAATGACGTTGATGGTTGGGAACAATGTTGGTGTTTTTTGCAGTTCGGGATGATGGTTTTGGTATTGATATGTTCGCTGAGGTTGGCATTTAGGTTGCAAACGTTTCATCACCAGGCGAGGTGACATCATCAGTGCGTAAGTGTTTCAGCGTATATTTTGAATGTGAAGATTGATCGATGCCTGCTCTTATATAGAAGAGTCAGCTGACCTACTAGTCTAGATTCTGGTTGGTCGCGTTCCGTCGTATTTGACCTCTGGTCCGACCCACCATTGGTTGACTTTTGTCTTATCAGTTCAAGTTGCTCTGTTTGAGTTTACCGGTATTTGGGCTCGATGGCATTTACGTCTCCTCAAATCCTTGATTCGCATTGGTTCGTAGATTTTGTCTAGCTGGATGTGTTTGTTTATTGAACCGGTTGATGAGTATCAAGCTTCGAGAAACTCTCTTGCATGTTTGGTATTGGCCTGGGTAAGGATTTCTGCATTCGAACCCTGTTCAAACGAGCTGAAACACACTGCAGCACCGCAGAGCTCCGGAGAAAGGAAGAAAACTACCTATATCAAGTTCATTGAGTAGCGATTGTGGGACCGTGTACGGAAGTGCGCGGTACACAAGGGAACTGTTGGTGCTGTAGCTTGTGGGGTCATGCCTATATGGAGTTGTGATGTGTGCGGCCGCGAATGCGCTTGCGGTTTTGGATTAATAGGTCATGAACCTACTCATAGTACACGGTCGACCAATAAACAACGATTGTGTTGGGTTCAGGTAGGTTACATCATCCGTGCCCACTTTTTTTCCTGTTCCCTCCAACCACAGACTATCGTCGTTTGGAATTCGCCCGCTCTCATTCTCAGGTGTGAATTTCTACCTTTCCTTTTCTTAACCGTTATTGGTGTACCGCATGATGAATGTTTTTATTTCTTTCAACCCAACCTTGTATTCTGATTTCATTCCTGTCCTCTCTAGGGTGCACTAACATGTACCCCTTTAATGAAATGTGTTTTACGTCACATTTTCAGCCCTTTTGTTCCCAGTGTAGATCTGACTAATGTAGTCTCTCCGTGTTTATTTCTCGAAAGATAGGGGTTTCAATTTTCGACATGTCTATTAGTTGGCTGACCAGCATTGACCAGTTGGACACAGAGGTCTCAATCACACACCTACTAGTCTTATTCCTTCGGTTTTACACTGGGTTTATGGTGTGTGATTGAAACTGAGAGTGTTGTGGCGCAAGCCACTTGCGGTAATGGTTAATCGCAGATGTCCATTGGCTTCGGTCAGTGTGACGGGCTAATCCGAACCGGATGCCGCCAACCGCATGTGTAGGTTAACATCGGACATTCGAGATCTACGGTTCACGTGGATACACCGCTGCAGTCACGTTGACTGCCTTGAGTTCTCTTTTTATGATGGTATTCACGTATACGTTCTACGAATACAGCTACTACGTACTGACTGTGGTGCGAACTAAGGCTATGATCGACTGTAATTATAGTGCTATCTTGGATAGCGCTTTCAGTCAGCGAGTCGAGCGATCATGGAATCCTAAGTCAGGCGGGCGACACCTACCCACTTTCCTCAACGGAACCTTTAACGACTTCCTATTTTATGAACACATCGCTGCTTGTGCACATCGAGGCTCTAGCCAACTGACGGTGGTCTCAGTACATATTGCCGGTGAGGGAAAACACTCACTCGGCAAGCGGAGTACGCAACTCACCCATTACCGAATGTCCAACCTGATTAATTGATCGATTGATCGCTGGGCGTTCTGAGTGAAAGGCTAACGAACGGCATCACTGATTACGCGATCAACCCATTTGATACGAATTAGCGGATAGAGATAACCATGACCAAATACATTAAGTCTGCTGATATGTTCCTCGCGAACAGACTACGTTCACGAACTATGCAGGAAAACGGAACGTTCCAAAGTACCATGAACTTCAATTTAAGCAAAAACCTTTCGCCACTCTGACGTCTCAGGTGGGGTGAGGAATCAACAATTGCAACTGTTATTCTCACCGTTTTCTCAGCAACAATATCACGGGTCATCCTGATGGTGCTATCTAAGAACGCGAAACGTAGCGCAACTTCAAGCGGACTGCCTGTAATAAGGGAAGTGGGAGTTTGTATGTCCACGTACTGCAACATCACTTAGAACTTTGGGGGTTCGAAGTGCGTTTGTTCGTCATATTCAGCATGGCTAACATGCATCTGATGGAGAACTGAAGCAAAGCAATGTCATATTTCTGTTAACTTAATTACAGGGAGAAATTCGACACCAAACTCACTGAATCTTTCAAGCGCATCATCTAGAGCGGACAGAGGTGGAGTGACCTTTTTGGTGAACACCAGGGATACCCGGGATATGTTTGTTCAAACAGCGCACGACGATGTTGAAGCATTCACTAGAACCCACACCTGAAGCTACTTTGCGAGGAAGATGTAAGGGTTCGGATAACCTCATCAGAAACTGGCAGATTGCTGTCCGATCAACCGAACCACTCCTCCAGTACATTTGTTCCAATATGTTTCTTAATTAACTTAACAAAAATGCCGTTCACGCATTCAGGTCGACCACTTGTCTAACATGTCTTATCCAGTATGCAACCTGTTTCAAAAATGTTATCTCTCTTACCTTTATTTCAAAGGCTAGGTTTATTCAGCTGTGACACGACACAGCACTTGTTGAGCAGCGCCACACATAGTCGGCAGTTTCAACTCTCTCAGCAGCATTAATGTCGATGGTATCAGCACATTAACGTGTTCACTGAGTGGCATGGATCTCGGCCACAAATACTGTCACACACTAGGCATCGGAAGGAACGAACGATAAGTGCAACACAGTATGGTGAACAACTTATTCTGCCTTGACGCCACCAAACAAGCTGTCCCGCGATGTAGATTTTGGACTCTTAGACAGGCACATTTTCACCCAGCACACGAATTACGAGTCAAACACTGTTCTCACATCATCCCACCCGTCCATAACACTACACGAGCTTCCACTGGTTCACTTAGTAATACACAACAATCCCAATCTTTCTCCACGTACTCTGGGGATTTTACCAAGTCCAAATATTTTCCTGTCTAGTTTCAATGTTCAGTTACCTCCGACACACCAACGCTTACGTGTTATACATATATTTTTATTGGCCTTCTGATTATAAGTAGCTTATTCGCCAATAGCAACTGGTCTATGGAGAGTTATGAATCGAAGGCAGTATATGGGTGTAAAATGACCGCAACTCTCGTCCGCCTGTGAAAGTGGCCATGCCCCATGGTAAGACGTGGTGCAAAACCGTGATCAGTGCACACTAGATCTTATCTGAATCCTACCTGCTCATTATGTATCACATTCACCATATGCCAGTGGCATATAAGACGGTTCTGTAACTTGTACGCGATAGAGACTAGACTGATTCCTCTGTGATTGTCATATAGGCTGCATGTTGCATCTTGCAAAAGAGACCGACTGTTGACTAGCACCGTTTATAATATACCCTTCAGTTTTCCCAGATGTTAAAACAGTTTTTCAGTTCTGTTGTTGCCACCAGTGTCTTTAAAAAAAGTGACGACATGGAGAGATATCTGATCTGAGAGATTTGCTGTACATTGACAATGCAAGCTTCAGGGCCACACCGGCTGAGTGGAAACGCCATGTGCCATGTATTGATTGACGGCTTGCTTGAGACCGTTTGAAGTGTTGCTCAAAAATGCTAAACTTTCCTGCTAAGTCAGTGTGACAACAGTCTTTTTCTGCTATGGCATCGTTCACACCGGCTGGGTGGACAGTACAAGCATAAATTTGAGAAGAGAACATTTTAAATTATTCACTTAATTTACTGAAGTCCGTGGGTCAATCAAAATACTTATCTCAATGTACGAACTGCGATGAAATGTTGGTGTTACTTAGTTTGGAATTCTGCTCCTCTCTGACTAAAGCCTGTGTCCATCAAACGCGATCGTTCGATCCAATGATGCTCAAGGTTTATGCGCAGCATCTGGTCGGCCTATCCACAAGTTCTTGACGGTGGGTTCGAATGACGACTGCGCATAAGATTCGTATGCATGAAGAAAACCCAACTTTATCGCAAATGCAACGCTATACTGAAATGTACTTCTTCAGAGCACGCTTCCTTAACCGCCCCTATTTATTCTCGACGTTCCTCCAGTTCTCTCACTTGATTCGAAATGTGCAATGTGTTCACGAGTGCCTCTTAATAGGTGCTCCATACATACCTGTCCTCAAATACCAACTGAATGGGCTTGACCCGTGAGTAAACAAGAAAGCAAAGCGACTACGCACTACGACTTGATCTCAGCTCAAGTAGTTATTCTAAACGGTGTCACAGATTTCAACACAGTGACACTACATGTAACTGGCTACTGAAATACCGAGTTGTTTCCATGATGGCGATGTACACGGCAATCTCCATTTGACACAAGCTTTAATCCTATATTGAAATGTGATACTCCAAATGTGAGAACAGTGATAAGACCATAATTTCGACCTTGTTTCATCAGTCTCACTGTGTTGTGCTCGGACACTTAACACATCACCTACCCTCCTCTCTTCTAATGGAAGACATTAACACTTCCCAGTCAACTCCCATTTGAGTATGATGACATCGGAATGTTTAATATATTTCAGAAGACCGATAAGTGTGTTGGATTAGGTTTTAGGTGGTATCTGAGGTATTGTCCGCCTTGACCTATGTCGGTATGCTGAATGCACAACGCTTTACCGGTTTGTATCAAGATATCTTTCCGGATATGCTAAGTCCAACAGCGTACAAACGATTATTTCCTGAAATCCAAATGACCAAGCATTGTTCTGTTTTAAAAGTTAACACGATTCCCGTTCCAGCTTAATCACGAAATACAATTTCGATGTAACTAAAAATCCTGATAGAGAAGCGCGTGGCTCTAGACTTATCCAAAAGTGAACTTGACTAAATAAAGTTACTAGAATCGTAGATTCCTGTCTTTGAAATGCAGCACGTGCGAATCTTCACACATACGAAGTTGTCAGCCAACGGGAATCACTAACCACTTTTTCGGAGAGTACGGATATTATGTTGTAAAAAGTCGTTCAGTAAAGCAAGATCTCTGTCGTTCAATTCGCATGTTTCTACGTCAATCAGACGCTGGTGGTTACCAGCCGAAGTTCCAGTCGACGATTCAGTTAGTTCTCCATTCAAACAACGCCTCAATTTCTCCTTAGTCCTGAACGTTTGTTTGATGTTTTCTGTCGTGGATTTTTACTTGCTGTTTGTCGCCCGTTGACTCGATTCTCCTGAGTGATTTCTTGTTCGATCGCACGTGTCTTCCGGAAATCATCTACTTTTAGTTATGGCTTAATCTTCTCACCGCAATGAAATGTTCCACTATGTTAGAATAATCATGCCTCCGATTTCGTCATCCACCACAACTGAAAGCGTCAGTTTTTATCGGTATTCTTGGATTTGGAAACCATTCACAATACAAAGTTACTGAGAAGGCAGAGAAATTGAGGGTCAAATTACAGGGAGAAAGTGATGCCGGATAAATAAGTTTGGGGAAACGACAATTTCCGATACTTTCTGGTTTTTATGCTGTTGAAGTAGCCGAGCTATTGGATCTCAACCCAAATCCACGACTGACAATCGTGACCTGTGAGAGAGCAGAAAACAAGGTTTCCTTAAGGGCTGTATCCGAAACAACTATCATTAAGAGTCTGATCGGTTCGTCGTTTGAATACTCTTCTAACCCGGCGTTGTCGTCAGCGTTTCTTACCCCGAGCACAGCAGTAAAATGTGAAGCTTCCGTGCACCTTGGTGAGAAAACTTATCATGGCTTTACCCGGATGAGGTGAGTGAACCGAATGCATTGGCCAGACCATGTTGCCTTTCCCAAATGTTACGTTACAGCGACCAATCGGTCATTCGCATGATGAGATAAATCGGACAGGATAGGCTTCCATCTTCCTCTGGTTCATATGACATCAAAGATGAACATCGTTGAGTGGTGAGATAAACTGTCTAAGGAGCTCTCAATTCGTGGAAAAAACAAACTGTCATCTGTGTAACACCTGCAATGGGACAATTGAATGCTGTTAGTCAGTTATCTTCCTTTCATGATCATAAAAAAGTTAGAGACAAGTGAATCAGGCGGGCTACTCCTCGTTATTTTCTCAGTTTGCTTATGCGATGTTTTGAAAGTTGAATCAGATGTCCTCAGTACACAGCAAAACTATGGTGTTCACGCAGCCTGGTTCGCACGCAATGTCAGTAATTCGTCTCAGGTGGACAGTAGCGAAGGTGAGCCGAAACTACGATTCTTCTTGACTTATGTTCATGATATTGCTTCTTCGTTAGGCATCGACAAACTCAGAGTTTCACCTGTTCAATGCCATGCTTGTTTCCCGCCCACCAAAAGTAAACTAACGACCGGGAAATTGCTTAAGTTTAGCTATTTTTTCTGTTTTCATGCAGCCTAGCATTATTCGATGATGCATATTAGCTTGTTCAGGTTGATTTCTTGTTATGACTAAATTGGCAATAAACTGATTTGAGTCTTATTGTCGCCCTTAATTTTGTGATTCGGAAAGAATGAACATACGGCTTTGCATTAAACGTTTAGTGACCGCGTAAATGATGATCTTACCATTATTCAGTCAAAACCAGCCAAACAGAGCATTAACGATAACACTTGAATTAATTAAGACCAGTCAACAGAAAAAAAGATAACCATACAAGATCGATGGCCACATGCAAGCAACGTGAACGAGAAACCTGAGTGTGTGCGATTTCTCTGCATCTCTGCGTATGCATCAACTCGTGCTTGAACCCGAACAACCCACATGATCCAAATATATTGGCTTACAACGACTACAAACATCAAACTAACTGGTAGATAGACCAGGCATTTGCTCCCTAATAAATTCTACTGTATACTACTGCATTCATTATAACTATAACGAGGGCATCTGGGGCTTTTCGTATTGGGGTGTTCACATAAGGTGTTCTGAGAAACCATACCGTCTGTGACTGCCAGGTCCAAAATTAGTAGTTATTGAACACAAAGGTAACTGTTGTTCATCCCGAAAAAATATCGTAACATAAAAATGTGATCAACATATCTGTAAGCGGTTTGTTGTTCGCTAATCGGTCATGTCCCAGATTTCACTAACCGAAGTGACATTTGGTAAGTGGGTAACTTGGACAGAACAGAAACCAGTTGATTAACCTGAGAAGGTAACACAGAATTCTAGTCCCATTTTCAGTAAAGCGACTAAATAGTAACAGGCACCAAACACGAAACACTTTTGTTCTTGAACCATATCATCTTAATGGTACCTGACCGAAGATGGAAGGAGCTACTGAGCTACAAATAAACTGTGCTTCCTATCGAACTAAACTCAATCGAATCTGGTTGGGCGTTTGCATATGATAAATTACTCGTACTTAAGATGAAGCCAACAACGTAGTTATCAACACGGGTGCTCCGGGATTCGGGATTCTAATCCCTAAATTGATAGACATGCATTATTGATGAGTTCTAACAAGGACAAAACTCGAGTGTTGTGCTTTTTTTGAAGCAGACTGCTTGAAAAATCGATGAATGGGCGAACACGATGAACAACTTTCACTCAGTGGTAATGTTTACTACGTTGCTCTTTTTATACTCTGCTTTTATTCTCGGCTAAATAGAAAGTACTCATTAGTGTACACATATCAAAGGCACCAGATGATCTTGTTTCGAATAATCCAACAAGGTTAGAAATGGATTTTTATAGATAAACATTTAGAGTTGTCCATTCCAGAAGCAGTACGTAACCATTTCGGCATCAATCGTACAACATACTGCCTTCTCATAAAAGTGGGCATTGAGTACCAGTAGCTGTTTAGTGAATGGTCCCTTGTAAATTACGAAAAATCCGTATTTGATGAAGGCCTCAACATTCAGGTAGACGTTTTGGCCAAATGTGAGTGATATTCACTGACGGCTTCTCAGTAATCAACAACCCATTCAGCAAGCTGACTTGATTCCGTAATTTCAACATGCCTGGAAAGTTCTACTGGTGGGACTTCAATTAGAATCATCAAGACTAGCATAGTAACCTTCCTGGAAACCATTAAACTACCCTAGTATTTTCAAGTTGACCATCACTCACATTTGATCGCAGCGTTCGCATTCAGATAGACTTTCCAGCCAGCCTCTTTCGAAAAGAAGCACTAGACTCGAGTTTCGCTCTCATTAGAGCTCGTCAGTAGTGCATATCCTTGCCACGGCCGGGATTTGAACTCCGGACATTCCAATCATGAGGCAACCGTGTTAACCACTGCGCCATTGACCTCACATTAGGCACGACCGAATCATCAAATCTGAACGCTCAACCACTCTCGCTTGTGAGCAATGATCAGGTTGCCCGATCGTCTCGAGAGGAGACACAGTTACTGCCTGTTAACTCCAATCGATAACCCCGCGATTAGGACTTCCGAGACAGGTCGAGATCACAGAACTCATTAAACCTGCAAGGCGATATTATTATTATTCACAAGTGTCTGAGCGCTTCGACACACTACTCCGGTACCGCCTAACGAAAGGCCATTGATACACCATTAATACGCTAGTAATTCATCCGATAATACAGATCGGAAGTGAAATCCCGGTCTTGATAGAGGTACTTAGCATTGGCTAACCCAAATATGAACGGAACGTGATAATGAATTATTTGATCGACTTTACCGTTTGCGACGAAATCGCTTTTTCCTCCTGTCCTGAAGCCTAGGGGTTGGCGCAGATACAAATTCACAGAATGATGCTTCCTGGCGGTATGTAAAAATTTCCGTCGGTGCCAATGAAGTAGATAACACCTCACTGTGCTAAATCTTAAACCGAGGTAAAAATCTGTGATTTATTTTCGTACTGTTGTATAACAGGCAGTTTCGTTTTGAGTAGTATAATACTCACAAGTAGTATATTACCCGCAGGCGATATTCAAGAAGAACGTGACGGACAAGAAGAGACTATCGGAACAGTGTATACATGCTGTGTGAGAACTTTCACCAAGGCGAATAACAACGTATGAGTGACATGTGAGTGCATGTCTGCCGTGCAAATGAGTGCACGCGTTTGTGGTTTAGTTGTTGACATGACCTTTACGGAACTTTGCGCAGTAAACGAGCTCGGATGGCGAGCGTCTTTTGCAGACACAACAGCCCTAGCTGTACCCATTAGTCACAATGAGTAAGTGGTGAACATATGCTAACACCGCTCTTCGTTTTTGCACAAAATGGTTATGGGGACCGTAAGTAACAGGAAACGGTATATTTAACTACTTTTGGTGAAACTAGACCTAAATTTTTTTTCTTTTTTGTGACTCTGCTGCTACTAGCACTTACACAACTTTAGTTAACAAAATGGACATTCTTTCTAAAGAGGGAAACTGGAGAGAGTGAAGTTATTTTAAAATAACCTTGAGTGTAGACTGCTTACCTAGTATACATTGACAGCTAATCAGTTCCGCTTGAGACCAAGCATTTCTTATGCGAAGTCTAGAAACCTTTCCACCGCGTGTCGTTCAGCTCAAAAACTTTCCGATGTAACTTGGTTCGCGTGTGTTTACACTACACACCGTACTTTATAATCCTCCCGTTTCCCACAGGAGTACGGATCAAATGGAATTCCATTTGGAATATTGGAATTCATACCACAATTATCAAGTATTTTGTTAATGTGCACATAGAGATTGGGAACTGGTAGTGCTCATTTACTGTCGGCCTAGTAACAAGGTAACTCCTCGTTGCACTTCTCCTCTTCACATTTCTGTGTTTATGTGCAGTACGTGTGCTCTAGTAACCGTGTGATCCAGAAGTGCGTAGCCCTCATATCACTCTACACTGCACCATGATGCGTACTTTCTGTCAGGTTCCAGGGACAAATTCAGTTCAGTAATATCCGATTATCAGTTTTGAAAGGCAAACACTGACAAATGAGTCCACTATTTGTCTAACTCTAATCCGATCACTTCAGTAGTGCAGAACATTGTTAGAACTATTTAGTGCACTTACGTGGCTTACACCAGGACCAAATGTGACCATTTTGCACACCACCACACTATATGTTACCTTAATCCAGATTACTACAATCCGAGAGGTTACCAGAAATGAATTATGTACATAACACCGACTAATAAGCCGGGATGGGCGTTATATCACTAGAAGCCAGTAAATTAGGGTTATGATTCCGCAACAATATCCGAAACTAACTAAAGAAATTGTCGTGTGTTATTCAGCGATTGGTAACTTGATGTTTTAGGCATCCGGTTCGCTGATTAGAGGGTGGCATGTCATCGGTTGTTCCCACCAATTCTGGATGTGTTAGAAAACGTACTGTGACATTTACTGATCCGTTCTACTTACGTGAACTTCATTGCAACTGCAAGCAACCCTACAGACAACGTGGGATTCAGGACAGTTGGGCTAACTGAGTTTCGTGATTGTAATGAGCTGATCCTTGGGTGAGTTAACCTAAGCACAACTGTCCAGCAACGTACATTCCAGCTAGAAAAGACCTTAGTTTATGCACCGCATTGTTCACAAGATGGCATTATCTGGACTACAATAATATATACTCATATATATACATACATATTGTGGGCCATTCACACTTATTCATCACTGTTCCTCAGGACAGCTATTTTTAGCAACGTCTCCTTCAGTATCTCATGTTTTGCTCGTAGTTTAGCAGAAGCACTTGACTTTATTACGCAGCGTCTACCATTCTTCACCTGATGTATATAACCCGTTTGTTCTACATTCACAGCTGATGAAGTTAAATGAGATAGTAGCTTGTTTCAAAAATTACTCACCAGCTAAGGTGTTATCAATAATGTCTGGTTTTTACATGTACAATTACCAACATAGAACGTTTTGTGAGGTATGGTACTTTAAACTGTTTGAAGCGACCTAGGGCTTTATACAAATGTACATTGAAAAGAAACTGAACTGAGAACCTCTCAATACTAGAAGCCTTTTGAAAGGGTCAGCTAAGGACGTTTCAATCTGTGTATCCGGTCTCCCGTAAACGTCTTGTCACGAATAGATACTTGCTGGATATCCAGTGAGTCCCCGTTGTTGATATGGTTGTCTTCACCGAACATCTGAACGAAATATGCAAATATATCGTAAATCCATTAATAGTCATCACTTATAGATATGTCTTTGTACAGATTTCCTTGTCTGTCCACGCTCACTGCAAACCTTACAAGTGGAAGTAGCAAAAACGTGATCCCGAAAGCAAATCGTCATTTGTTAGCTCTCCACGGGTTCACCGCTTACGACGTGCAGTGCTCTCCTAGATAACATACAATTCTGTTAGACCTATACTATTTTGTCGTGATAAACACAGTTAGGTAGCTAGCTGTACAGTAAGGCAACAACCGTGCACGTGGCCTTGATGACCATAACACATTTTGACAGACAGAGCGCAAACCAGCAGATGAATGCGGTTATCGCTAAAATATGTGCAGCTCCACTCACTTCCAGGTAGACTGTAGTGTCTCTCGGAAAATCGGGCCATTTAACTCGTTCAGTGATGTTTCCACCCACAATGGGCTTGCAATCTCCCATAGACCAACGCAGATGGTTGCGATCGTGCGTTCATAGCAAATTCTTGTCGCTTGAGCGTTTCATCGGTTTAACCGAAGCGCAAGGTATATGGAGTCAACCACGGTTCATCTGATGGTTTCGTCCTAGCAAGGATGTACTCCATTCCATAACATGAGATCGGAACAGCAGAAATTATTTTACCTCATACGGTCAGTAAGTTATGCCCGCTTGTCAACTAATTTGTTGTTAGAACGACATCTGTGAATTACGGTGACTATCGAGTATCCAATTTAGAGTCTGTTGACAACTTCCATCGAATCTCTTGTATTTGACACAGCTGTCCGTTCTGCCAGCCGAATTGGACCTTGTGAGGCAATCACACTTTATTTACCAAACATGTTTCAGACAAATTCAACGGCATCTGCATGAGATGCTATCAGTAGGCTTTCCAGACAAGAGGCGCTCAAAACACTGAGTAACGTCATGTGGAACCCAGATTCAATTTTGTGGAAGATTATTACAATCAATCCACGTGAGGGCCTAGTATTGTTAATAGCAATGTAGACAGTGAAGGATAGTTTGGCAAATTTTGATGATAGAGCAACAATAAGGAATTTGCCATCAAACACATGATGTCTGTTACATTTGACAAGTGCATTGTACAACGGCCGTAGGGTGTAGCGGCACAATGCTAACGAAAATTTGTTGTTAACGAAGTGGAGCCCAATTCAATGGCTGGAGTACCATCGCAACCTGTCTTCTGGAACACGACCGACAACAAATTGTATGATGAGGGTTAGGTTTGAAATCAAGGGAGTGAATTTTCCTCATATAAAAAGCGGTTGTACAAATGCACTAATCGTCTGGACCGAGGGTTGTGCCGTGTGTGCTAACGCGGACAGAATCGGGTTCATTGTAATAAATACTTGGTCACGAGCAGCAAGCAAAAAACTTTATCTTACAATTGTCGTATCCCACTGATCAGATCGGGAAGCAACACTGGCATTAATTTTGCAGATGCTACGGGAAAGAAAACTTGTTTGTAATTTCTAAGACTTGACTGGTATAGAATGTCGGTCGAGTACTTTCGACTGAATACTGTTCTTCATTCTTGTCCCAATCAACTGACGAACTCATCATGAAGTCACCTTGAAAGCAATGCAGCGAAAGTACTTTCCGAATACGAGCACAATTTACGCATGAGATTAATTACGATACCGTCGTTACTTTCACCAGCTTACTTTGAGGATGGATGTATAGAGTTAAAGCGTTGTATGGATTCATTTCAGCAAGCGATTGTAGTGTTCAGTGACTTATCAATTTCTTGTTGCAATCAACAATTTTATTGAGTAGTTCCTATGTTCGCATGCACACCACAAGAACGGACGAGGACGGCTACCTGCACAGAGAAGTCCTTTGCAAATTCACAACATCACGATACTCTTGTCCTTCTCATTCAGGAAACGAGTTCTTAAAATTTTTCAGAGTAGTGGCCAAATTGAACACAAGGAGTCTAATAACGCTCAGTCCAAGCATGGATATGAGTTTAGGCAGTGTACTCGGTCCAGAACTCACTGTTTGTAGTTTGCGACCGCAGCTGTTGGACGAACAACATGGTAATTAAGTGCAGCACTATATTCAAAAGCAACGAATGTACAAGTGACCACGAAGTCCATGCTGGTAAGTGGTAGGAGGTCGGGTAGGTAGCCTGAGTTTGGCGAGCAAATATAGAACAACGGCGGAATGCACGTCCACATAAGTTCATCACAAAAGTCCAACTAAGAGTGCTGTACACACCCTGGCAACAGAAATATTCATTACCTGTCAACATGGCAGACTAATGAGCTGGTGTAAGTAAACACGAAAATAACATTACATACCTAACATTGGATTTCAAGGCATTTCCTGTCCAGAATGTACTGTGTGAGTTAAATTAGTTTTGCATTAGACCACGTATTGTTCACAAACTGATCGAGAGTATGTCACCAAATCTCACTGAGTCGCAAAACTCATATCATTTCGTCCTGTGTTTTGACAACTTAACATCAGCAAGGCTTCCGTTCACTTGTCTGTGCATAATGTTGCATATAAGTGTGGCGAAGTCAGAAGAATACCGTTTCTTGAAGTAAAAACACAACAGTATCTGGTGATCATAAGTCCTGATCATTTCAGGAGTGCACGTGTTGTTTCAGGATCCAAGACCGATGTGAAAACACGCAAATTCTGTTGGTTGGAGCGACGGATTTTTCCCTATTGCTTGGTTCACCTCAACCTGTATCTTGTTTGTCTCATTCAAACATTACTGCTCACTACACTATTACCAACATTATGCCCAGCCATCACTTTGATTCATCGTTTGAATTACCCGCATCGTACTCACCGTTTTCTCAGGTAGCCAAAGTATGACTGGCCGCACTACTTTGGGAACTACTTCCTGGGGAAACATCTGGAGGGTCGGTTAAGCGAAGCTTCTTTATGTCCTCAGATTAGCGTACGACATGTCATCAATGGCTTTCTGTTAAAAAAATTGCTTATGGCTTAACCTTCTGTTTCCAGCACCCCACACCTACTTCAGCGCAGTTTTCTCCGCTTTTCCTCTGACTTCTGCCTCATAGAGTTGGTTGATACAGAAACTTGTCAACCGACGCGGATTGTCCGAAACACATCAAATCTTGTCCACTTCCTTAAAGCAGACACATCATATGCAGCGCTATGGCTATATACTTTTCGATACATCAATGTTCATCTTAAGTTGCCAAATCGGTCAGAATTACTCCTAATCTTAAAAACTGCTATGCATTCTTCTCTCTGGAATTCTGAGTTCGACTGCGTAGCTTACTTTCACCTGGAGCATCTCGTCTTTCAAGTGGCTTCATTACAGAAACACTTCCCGATAGATGTGCAGACCAAACTAATCAACTTGTCGTTTGACCTATCTTAGCCTAAGCTCGGATCTGCACCTTTCGGCAAAATTGTGTAGTTTTTCACGTAGGTAGCCTGTGGTTCATTGTCTCAGAGGAACACTACCTGCGTTGTACTTTGTTCAACCTGGAATAGTAGTCTTATTAACAACCACTCTCTGCGCAGTCATTTCAACTTTGAAATGTTTCATCACCAACTAACAATCATTGCCCTTGCACGCAAATATATTTGCGAGTACAAGCCTTCGAGGCCGTTGAGAGTTTTGAAGCATCAGTATCCATTCTCTTACCTTACTGTTTTACGTTGTATGACAGTAACTTTTTAAGCAATACGCCTCTAAACTTAGCGTCTTACGGAGCTTGATACTTGAGACCGGTAGGAATACCCATTGGCTCAGTGATCAGCTGTGTTTATCTTTCTTGGTTTCTGAGTTTTTGTTTTCAGAAGATGAATCTGATCAACCCTTCTTGTTTACGCTGCGGCTTTAGAATGGACTGGGAGTGGTTTTTTCAAGTCCTTCTACAGAGTGACCGCTAGCACGGGTTTGACTTTCCGACGTGCGTGGTAGTGGTGAGGTCCGACAATGTTCAAGTAGCTGCTGATCATTTCACTTAGTGATACTGGGGTCGAATACCTGCAGAGCTCTTTACTAACCCCTTCTGGGGCCATGATGAAAGCCTCCTCATTTGTTCGTAACCCTATCGAGTTGACCCTTTGAGAAAAGGAACTGCAATAGTTGTAGAAATCAATTTATATACCTTCCTGTAATTCACGTGAATACGGTCCGTGATCCAGTGAATATTGTCTGCACTGTCATTCTGTAGTGATCTATTATTTCACACTTGTTCGCGTGTCTTAGGTTTGGTTCTCCAGCTTTTATGGTGTCGATGAAATCTACTCTGGTAAAATGATCTTTTGGGTGTTAATTTTAACCACCCGTTTCAAAAGCATTCCTTCCTGTAAGTGTTTGATGAATACACTTCCTCATTTCCCACCGGAGTATGATTGAAATGACATTTCTCTCCTCTCTCTATGTTATACTGTCTTCTTGGATGCATTGATGGCAGTCGTCTAGGATGTTGCCAGTTACTATGAGAGGCTCTTCCAGTTGTGTAGCCATCGGCTTTCGTCCAGCTCAATCAGCCGTATTGTCGTATAATTGTGCGGAGTTGCTTCCGTAAGATCGCTCGTTGAGGTGGCTTTCATCACACTTGCATCTAAAGCCACCTCAAAGTCATAATGAAACCCTCCAGAGGAAGGCTTTGCAAATAGTTGATCCCAGTGCTAGTTAACGAAGGGGGCATCTGATTCCATCTAGATGGGTCTCATCAACACCGTGAACGGCGGTGAAATTAACTCGTTACATGTGAGTAAGTGATTGGTTATAATCCAGTCACCTATCCACTCGATCACGAGGTCGAGGTCACCAGGGTAGTAGTAATGTAGGTGAATTACTTTCCTGTTGCCCTCCCTCTAATCTGAACGACGTATCAGCACAGATTACTCAATTTCCGAACATTCCATTCTTCGTCATGAACATTTCCAGACAAAGAATTATTGTTCACTAGATAGGTTACAGTACTGTGCCCATAAATGCTCTGTACAATGTTCTGTGCAATTCTGTGTACGTTGTAAGTGTTAGTACCACAGTACAATGAACACTTTTCCAACCCAAGGATACGCACAATTCAAGGGATAAAGTTCCAGCTTCTCACATAAACCCATCTACGGAAAGTCGAAGAAAGTTGTCTTAATTGTAATAATCAGTTAAAATGAGAGCCAAGAAAATTTAAACAGTTGCATACAGTTTTATCCGAGAGCAGCTGTTGTCTCAGTTATGTGGTTGTTCCGACAGTAAGAAAGAATGACTTGAGTTGAATTCGAACTAAGTAGGGACAAACCTAAGCTTACGGAGTGATTGTTAAACTCATCCGAAAGAATAGTCTACAATGACTTATCAAATCAAATTTTGTTAGGAGAAACCTTGGTTTACCTGTTCCCACTGCGTACGCTAATTGACTAGCACAAATTTGACCAGAGCATCTTAAAGTCCCTCTGGCAACTTGTTCGATGTGGCCGATTACCCATAAAAATAAACAGAATACAACTTTGGTAATCTAATGCAGCGTACTGCTATATGTATTCAACCAGATTTGAACAATAGAATGGCCACCTGTCCAATATAGAAGTAGATGAAGTGTTTCGTTTCATGCGTCACGTAGCTGAATTAACAGAAAGGAGAGCAGGAGAATGTAGCAGATGTGATTAGATTTGGTTTGACAAATAAAAAAGTATGTAAAAATCTAAAACACAAGTGTCTTAACTTAAACGTGACGCCACATACGCGTAGATAAGACCACACACATGAACTGTAGTTTTAGAAAATACTTACCTTCCAAAGTTTCTCCCTACCACACAGTGCCATGTTGGATTATGTTTCTTGTCAAACTCTTTTTTAATGTACGCAGCGATATCTTTCTCGATATTGTATTTTTCCAAAGCTTGAGTGGCGCAGTCCACGGCATCCTGTTGCATGTCCTCAGGCATGTCGGCATTCTTAATGACAGCCTTGTGATCAGTCATATTCTCAGGGCTGGTGAGCGCGTGGAGTGTTCTATCTCTGTTTCTGTCTCAAAATGGCCTGTGTGGATATTTATACCTGGCTTCGATCTCTTCAATTCACACCCCGGCTGGTCACAGTAACTTGGCTTCATCTAGTGCACGCGTTGCCTTGGTCGCCGAACACGTTTGGTCCGCATTCAAGTGGGGGTAATTAGCACAAGCAGGCCTCTCTCTGTTTGTGTGTGATGCACGTGTTTTGTCTTTGTCCGTGCATGCGTGCGTCAGTGAGTGCGATAATCAACTGACTCTTATGAAGCCACTAGGTGGGACTGATAAGACTCAGACCGTATAACGGAAACCAGGTGACCGCCAGTAGCTAGACAATACAATTATTGCACTAGTTAAAATTAATTGAGCTGACCTCACAAACAGTCTGAAGCCAAGCGCCTAATATATCCGGGTAACAGCTCCCTCCGTTATCTTGTGTGGAAATATGCCAAACCTCATTTGGTTTTGGTTTTCAGCGCAAATTGCATTTTAGATGAAAATATCATACACGGGTAATTTTCTCACTTCATGAGCACATTGGTGAAGCGTAATCAGTACGTCGACAAACGTTCAAATTGGCATACATTATCCCACTTTAGCTGTAAGCATTCCGGACTTGGTGTGTTAAATATATTGACACTAGAAGCAGTTCCCTTTAAACGCAACGGAGAAACCAAGGATATTGATCTGCGTAAGGCTAATAAAATTGTACACCTGACATGCTTCCGATTTGGTCACTCTTACTTCGCTTGAGACATTTTCATACTCCTGAAACTTAGTCAGATTACGGCAGTAATGTGTGTTTGCTTCATACGTTACGAAATTGACCCTACTCGGCTCGTGGAGACGGCAGATGCTATCTGTGAATACACGCAGACTTATTAATCAGCACCAGATGGCTACGGTAGCTGATACACAGTATCTTGTGTGTGTGTGTGTTGCTAATACTGCTGTCATTTTCTCTCTTTGTGTTGCATAAACATGCGGACTGCGATATATACCTGAGAAGCAGTTAAATGTGTTCTGGGAATACAGCGTGAAAAAATTCTCGTTGAGTTCGTTGGTTAAATTAACTACGAAAAACCTTGTCACGTTATGTACGGTGAGGTGGTTAACCATTTACTTTAATTTAGACCTTTCTACAAAAAATGTGTGTACTTTTGAATGAACTTTGTATCCCGTTAGCCCCTCTTGTTTTCCCAAGACTTTTCACCAAAATAGTTCTTACTTGCTGTGTTTGTATAAACTGTCTGCCCAATGAGAAAGAGAATAACACTTTTCATCGCGACAGTAAACGGAACCAGATTCTTAACAGTACATTCTAGTAGCGAATATCGGTTTATGTTTGCTATGGTCGTGATAATTGGTGCTTCAAGTAAACTGAAATTCTGAGAAACACTTCAATTACACTGATGCCATGCTGTGTCCACTTACTAACCCCATAGATTTGGTGGATTCTTCAACGATCCGTTTTTGTCACCAAGTTCGACAATAGGTTTGGAACTATCGGTAGGTTACTTTCGGACAATGCAGACTAATGCGAATTCAAGTGAGCGCGTTGAACAGGTGAATTTTAGTCTACATAATCAACCTAGAAGATTATCTGCCTGATCAGCTGACGTATGCGCGGTACTACTGATGAGTTTCCGTTGTTCATCCTTATGGAGATATCTACTAACTGTTGAAGGATGCCAATACATAGGTCACATCACTCTTGGACAGAACCTGCGAGAGAGAACCGATGTAAAGAGGTAACTGCTCATCATGGACCTGAAATTTCAGCTTCTGAAACCTCCCTAAACAGAATAAAGCTGACTGAAGGAATCGTTGTCCGGAGTGCATGTAAACATGACAGGAACGAATTGGTCGACGCGCTAAACTACCTCCTCGTGGTGCTGACTGGGCGATCTTGGTGTAAACCTCAACTGGCTAAACATTCAGTAACTCCAGATAAAGCCAACCATTCTACCTGCCTTTAATGTGCCGGTTGCATTCGATCAAGACAATAAAACTACCGCCAGCGCCTTCATGCAGGTATCTACCAGTACACAGAATAGGCAAGCTGAGTACACCTGTTCAGATTATGGCCAGATCTGTAAATCGAACGCTAGCTTGTTGGTGCATATTCGTATGCAGCGACGCCGAAATGGTCCAGAGCAGGAACGAGACACCCAGTCGAAGTCTTTGACTGCACTGACTGTGGCTGCAGCTTCCGCATCAAAGTTGGTCTCAGCCAATAAAGAAAGCGTGAGCGTCCCGTCGAACGCAACCATGGGAAAATGACGCACGTGAAAACCACCGGATCAACTTGGTCTCAGTAGGAATTAGCGTTTCTTCTCAGGTACGTCAATGCACTGGCACTGTTGTGCCCCAATCGACGCAAACCTCATCACCGACTCCTGTCATATTTTCAGGTCGTTCTTTGAAAAGCGTTCGGACTCCTCTGTGCACACCAAACAGACAGAAGAATACTGTCCTCATTGGCAACCCCACCGCCGCCTCGTATACTAACACAGTGTCGGATATTAGATCCGAAACTGCTGAATACTCTGAATGGTTCACTAGGTTGTTTCATTCCACGATTACCCAACTGGAATCTAATAGCGAAGCCTTCCCACACAGCGATGAATTGCTTGCTCTAGCCCGCGGTCCTCAGTCAGGTATTTTCACAGTGGTGCAAGCCTAGTCAATGCTGAACATACACACCTCACATGCTTTTCTGTATACCTGGCGACCAATCACCCGACGACATGCTCGTGTGAATACGGGAACCCATGCTACCTGGAAGCAGACACGGTGAGCTTGCTATGCAACGATTCAAACGCTGTACCACAACTGTAAGAAAGACGCTGCGTTTACAGTTTTTTCTGAAACTGGAGAATTGCATACAAGATAGGCCGCAACCTTCCGGATAATTCCAACGAATACTGGTCCGAGGTATTATCGACATATCCGCATCTGGATGTGCAGTCATCTTGCACGATTCTGCCTCCGGACTGATTTTTGATCGATCCGATCACTAAAGAAGAACCACGCACCTTGAAGAATATGGAACACACCGCTGCAGGTGTGTGCAGCGCGTGAAGGCTGATGCCTTAGCCGGATACTTGAATCTTTTCTTGCTAACCCAAGGTTGTCCAATCCATCTGTGCCGTCATCTCCTACCGAGCTCAGACCTATCACCATATCTTCAACGTTCATACGTTGTTTTCACAAGATATTGGCTGACCGTTGGAATACGCGCGTGCATCTGCCCGCCCCTCAGTTTGCTTTCCTACACCGTGGTGGTTGCCTCGAGGCGACCTCACTGATCCATGCGCTGCTTCGAAACTCATGCCAACGTCCTCAAGTCTGTGTGTGGTTTTTATCGACGTATCCGAAGCGTTAGATTCTACCCCTCTATACTCGATTATCAGATGGGCCTGAGCTCCCAGTGCTCCCCCACATTTAACGCATCACACTGCTGACTCTTATCGGAATGCTTCTATCCTCCAGTCCCAACGTGGTGTTTGCCAGGGTGACCCATTGTCCCTGCTGTTATTCATCGTGACAGTGTGAGGTACTAGCTCCATATTGATCGGAGCCCAGCTAACATTTCCACTATAAACTGAGAAACGGTTTTGCATACACCGATGATCCTTCAAAAAAGCTTCCATCGGCCGCAACTGCCTTGGAATTATCCAGGCTGTTGATCAACACTTGCAAGACTAAGCTAATGATCATCCGCGGAGACCATGAGCACGATGCACCCGCCATCTTTAATGAGTCTATTCAATATGGCCCGGACATTATCCACCCACCGAGAGCCTCCGGAATGGTGACCTATCTAGGTATACCGTTGACCTGGGAAAGTAAAGCATTCACTAACCACCATCTGCAGCTTCCCATGATACCGGATGATACTAACAAAGCTCTCTTGAATCTAAATCAACACCTGAAACTCCCCATGCAATATCTGATCCCCAAGATGAACCACTCATTAGCACTGAGTCGAGTCCACCGAAACCCCCCGAAGATGTGGGCTGTACAATTTACCAGTATTTTTAGCAGTGGCTTCGCCCTTCTGGAGACACATCGATCAAATACATCCACACCTCAATTCGTTGGGGGTTCTGGGTATCCCCACTTTGTTCACCACTATTCCAAGCTCGCGCAAGTCTCAGTTGGAGAGACTACTCTCCAGTCAATGTCAATGTGGTGAGAGATCATTCGTCTGACCCCATCTTGAGGGAAGTGAACGTCCTGGTACGCGTCCAGGGTGTAGTGGTGACAAACAAAGAGGAAGTCCACGTGGCGTGAATGGACAAACTATGTCGATCGTTGTACGGCCGTGGACTTAAGGAAGTGTCACACCGTCCATTCTCTAATCTTTGTCTGTACAATCCAGAACGCACCTTACCCAGAATCTTTATTGGTGCTATCCTACCCAAACGGACTAAGGTCCGAACTTCATGAGGTGGCCGAAGTGGCCACTCAGTTGTCTACTGTGGCAACTGCGGTCAACCAGAATGCCTCGCTCATATTCTGCAATCGTGCTGAATCACCCATGGTGCGCGTTGTGTCCAACGCAACCGCGCGACCAGAGGCTTGCCGAAAAGACTGCGTAAATTAGGCTACACAGTCTTCGAGGAGTTGCAAGTACCACCGGCGAGCTCGTTCACCAAACTTGACGTGATCGCGGTTCGTGACAGCGCTGCTGTGGTGCTTGACGTCAGTGTAGTGGATGACTACCAATGCCAACTTGCCTGAAGGGAAAAGATTTCGAACTATAGAGCCAATTTTTATAATGCCGCCATTTAGACGGTCCTGCGTACCATGGGTGGTGATAGGAATCCTGTTTCGCATTCACCTGTGATCATCTTTTTTCGTGGTATCATATTTCTCTCTCTTCATGTAACGATATTCTCCGACTGAAACTGCCTTCCTACGCAGTGATGGATTTGCGTTTACTGACTGCTCTGGATTCCCTAAATACCTAAGACACATTTATGCGGGGAACTTAGTGTTAACTGTTGCCACTATGAAGAACATTTTTCTATCCCGATCTGTGAGCCCTGACTGTGATAACACCCCTGTGCCCTGAAGAGCTTTTGATTCTGCGAGGTTGAACGTTAATTTTACTTTTTTAACGATTTACTTGCACATTTTCTTTTTTTGAAATCTCTTTGTTACACATTGAACACATAAATTTGATGATCGGATCAATGTTGTTAACTATTTAGTGACCAACATGTGACCGAAACACGCTTCCACATTCTTCTCTTCCCATATCTGTTACTTAATGTTGGTATCACTGGTTGTTCTTCTTTTGAATGAAGATGTGTACATTGCTCGTCAAAATAAGTGATATGGTGAGTTGAAGGTCTTTATGACCTATGTAACAGCCAGATTTTTTTCACGTTAACGTTTTCCGCTGTTTGAGAGTGTGCTTGTGTGGCCATTGACGAATTCGAAGCTGGAATATGAGTTTTTCGCATTTACATTACGATGGCACCGTTGCTGACCGTAAACTGTCCGTGGGGTGTGTGCATGCGTGCTCGAGACAGTAGAAGTAACAAATCCGAGAAAACAGCCAGTGTAACTCCACACTACAGACCCACAACTGCAATTCAGTCGAAAGACTAATCGAGCAACGACTGTCCTGTATATCAGCCGTATATCAGCATCCTGAAGAAGGCCATCTGAGGTGGTTGAAACGTAGAGTATTACAACTTGCTCGTAACGTTGTGTTATTCCCAATCTGTTTATCGAGTTAAAAATTGTCTGCCCGCTCCAGTGGGACACTTACGCGAGTATTTTAAAAAACATACAGGGTGAACTGGGGATATTTCTGTGCGAAGCTTCATAATGAAGTGGTTTCAGTTTTTGTATCCTAAGGTTTTGATAGCCAGGAAGGATAAACAAAACACTGTGAATTTGCTGCAAAGTTTGGTTCTTTTCATATGGGTGTAAATACCAGCTATTTTGGCTTGGGTTAAACAATCACGAAACAAACCAGGTATATACGTCTGAACAAAACACGGTCATTGTGAGTGCTGACTGTCGGTTGAGAAAGATCAAGGACTTGTCTGCACTGTCAATTAGCGACACACATGAAAGAAAAATGTGATTCTCATTTTCGCTTCGCCGTGCCTATACACGCGTACACCGGCTTCCTGGTATTGATTTCAAGATATCAAGCTTCAAGTTGTCAATGAGCCACCACAATCTACAGACACATGTCGTTTCTTGACAAGACACTATACTGTGTTTATGTACAATCGTAATGATACTTATTTTTTCTAATGTTGAATGAAATACGGGGAGTTTCGAATTTTCAGTTGTCCACTTCGCTTCACTAACAACTTAACTTGCTTTCGTAAGTCAGACCCAAGATATAAGCAACCGTAAAACAAAAGACTGTTAGAAGAAAATAAGTCGGCATTATACTGTATCAATTTTTTAAATGAATTAATGATGTTCGTGAGATCGTTTGATTTGTAGTAATAATCGGATAGGTAGTGCTTGTTAAAACGCCTTTTTCTAACAACACTGTCGCTTTCCATTATCAGTATGCAACCGACTAGCAAGGTGTACTTGACATAAAACAGACTAGAAGCCATTCCGCAGATTGCATTAGCCATCCACCAACAAGATGTAGCGTTTAAAATTAAGTACTCCAATTCTTCACAGTGTACGCTATTTGTTGTCAGTTAACATCTTTCTTCTCTGTTGTTTCTGCATTTTGAGTGAGAGAGGGGAGTATTATTAACAAAAGAGTAAGCCTTACCTTGTAACTTTAAATGGTGATTCATTTCTGGAGGTGAAGTTATGCACGTCTGGGATACATCACAAAACGAAGTGCTGTCGGTCTCCGTCATAACGGAATTCCGTTTCAGGCATGTTCATAAGCTTGCCTTTTATCCGTAGATAGTTAAAAACGAAGCCTAGAATACACAAATCTTCAAGTTTTGTTTGAATGAACGAAAACATAGTAACAGTATACAAATTCAGTTGACAAAGTGTGGAATATGCTGAACGGATTCAATCATACATCTGGCTGATATAGTGTGCATGTCCAAAATAGACCGAGAACTTACAAAGTTAGAATAGCACGGACCAACCTTTATTGTTACCCCTGAAAACTGTTGATCTTATCACCCATCTAGATACTGACGCCATATCAGCCTGCAATATAGTTGACAATGTATTTCGAGAGAATGTCCAAAGCACACAGCATGCTTGTCAATCTTTTGCATCTGTGGTGTGGCGGAGAAGTCTGATTATCCATTAACGATAACGTTCACAACTGCTTTGTGTTTTCGGGTTTGTCCTAAGAATCAGAAACATGGTCTACTTCTGGAGATACGTAGAAATTTTCGTTATTCCGCTACCCACGTCTCCGCTAGTTAACCCACATCACCCCAGTTGGCCGATTGCACATTCGAGAATTGCGTTGTTTCGTCACCAGTAACCGAACTATCAAAAACGCATTATATTGTTTGATGTGGTTATACACCTCACATACTGGCGGGGTTTCTGCCGCACTGCCCACGGTCTGTTGTGGCTGCTGATGATTGGAAGAAATCGCAGAACGACCGGGTATTGAAGCGATCAGCAGCTGTGCAAGTCTTGACCGCTTCGTTTGGCGAGACTGGTAGATGATTTCCATCCGGTTAGGGGATTAAGGAGAACATCTACACCGCCAGTTGGAAACATCCCCGTACAAAATCCCGGCTGCAATTTATGACTGGTCTTCATCTGTAAGATTGTCCCTTCCTGCTGTTTTTCATATAGTTCGAGTGTTTATCTTCCTTTTTTCACGACGTTTTATTGTGTTCCTTCATTTTCAGGACCAAAGATCTCCTTGATTCTAGTGTCCAAGGATACTCCTTGAAACGCAACATGAAGACGGTTATGACGAGGATGAAAAACTAATCCAAACTGATTATTCGTATAAACGTCAACAGTCAAGGAAAACTGAGGAGAGCCAGGGCTATGGGCATCTGAAAAAAGTGCATGGGTTGTCGTAGAGGGAGATCCTCTTCAGACGGAGCCCTATACATTGTTGTTCAACAACAAACCCATAACGAAAGGCGATGGAAATCTACTCGAATCACTGCATATCCACACCCCGATACAACAAAAAATCTGACAAGCGGCCAGTCCACATGTTGCTTTAAAGTTACAACATCAGGATTGGACGAACGGTCTCAATGTTGTGCCTTCCGTTAATCGCCGAATTGCTTGTTCCGTACTGCACTAATTAGCATATGGTTTATCACTTTTTATGTGCTAATACGGTCAGCCAACGACAGACGGTGATTTCTTTAATACTGTTGTACATCCATTAATCCGGTTTCTCAACTCATGAACAACAACTGCTCATTGCTACCAGTACCAGGTCTTCTCATTGTTGGCGTGGGAGGCCTCAATTCAATTGCGATTTATAAAGCTATTCGAAATCCCTAATTCCGAGTATCACACTAAAGTCCGACTCACTCCGGTTTGCCGAACATAGGTGTCAGCTGGGTAACGAAAACCGCAAATGCAATTAGTAAATTACATACCAAGACTAATGCATTCTACAACCAAGTAACGTGATAACGTTTTTGGTTTGGAAAAAAATGAGTTGTGAATCACCCAACCTTAGGCTCTCCTCTAATCACATACCGGAAAAGTAGACCGCCTGTGCTGTTCGTGTTCTGGTAACTGAAGTATAGAACTGTGCGCAGGGATTCAGAAACCGTACGTTCACTTCTGAGTGACCTCCCCATTTCAGTGCGTGATCGAATCTACGAAAAGATTCAAGAACTGACTAACGTTCTAGAAGTGTTGTTAGCATTACCCATTTAATATTGAATATGTTTATGAATTTGTGACGGTAGTGAGCATAATTCGGACTAAAATTTTTGTAACTCGAAGAGGAACAAGTGTTGCACACTAAAGATGAACAAAGATCACTAATTATCCCAACCAGCACTAGCCTAGTCGGATGGTTCTGTGAGCCAGGTTGCTGATCACAACACATGTACTACACAAAATGAAAAAGAAGGCTGTTAACGGGGAAGTAATCAGAAACAAGACAAGGTACAATAAGATTTGATGGAGGATTGATTGGTAGATATTGTGGAAATTGCCACGATATTGGCCGTGGCATAAAGCTACTGGAGTGACAGTATGTTTATGCTTGGCTATCCTATCAAGATGAGAGAACCAAACGAAGCCGCAAGAGGTGCACATCCATCTAAATATGATGGGCATTCCGTAGTGTTTTCGTTCCATTCTTCCCACTTGACGACCCTATTCGCAATAAAGTGTTCTCAGTAGTGTAGCTTTTAGTTTTCATCATCTGATTTTCAAAATTAAAATTAACACATTTGAGCCGAAATTGAACTGTTCGCATTCGTTTACTGCTTAGATTACACTTGATACATCAACGCTATTTGTGCGTGTCAATGTAGGCAGTGCGCTAACTGATTGCTACCTTGAGTAATCGATTGCTGACACATCTTTTTGATCAGAAGGTTAAAGTGATGTACATTCTACATATATAAGCAAATAAACCAAAACACTGAAGTTCGACGATATGATAGTTTGATGTGCTTCTGTATGAAGAATCCTGGCTAAAGGCATAACAGCTGCCGGATCCTCAATTTTATATGACGGCGAGACAGATCTTCCGTTGCAAGTTTCTACCTCAGAGTAGATTAAGGAATTACGTACAAGAATCGAACGCAATAAATATTTGATTACGGTTCTCACATTCAGATAAACATTTCGTCATACTCTTTCGAAAAAAGGTACTGTACCCGAGCTAGCCTCTTGTTACTGCTCGTTAGTAATGCATATAGTCGTAGTGTCTAGGATTTGGTTTGTAGCCGCAGTTTTTAGGGTAGTTAAGTCAACCGTATATCATCGATTTCACATAAAACAAAAGTGAAGTCACATGTGCAAACACAGACATATTCGGTTGTGAGTAATGCTCAGATTGCCTGATCGCCTGTACAGAACAGACAGTAACTGTTCCGTCAACCACAACCAATGATCTTAAGAGTAGGACTTTTAAACATGTTAGGAACAGAGAAGTTACAAGACTTGCTGGGTGGTACTTAGATTACTGTTAAGCATATTATCCAAAACCCACTTTCCAGAGAAATTACTCATACTCAGGGACTGATAAAAATTCAGCGAATGAAGCTGAACAAAAAATACACTCGAACATATCAATTGATATGCAGGGAATAGCGCAACACACTGGAGCATATTTCTGACAGATAAAAGTTTTTAGTGTCCTATGTGGTACTAAGTTAGAGAAGTGTGCAGAAAATTTACAGCACATGCTATCACTCGTGTACTTGTCAATGGAGTACACTTTCAACCATTCAACAAACATCATCGGAAGCACACAGCTGCATATTATGTCTTTATTTTGACTGATACCTCCTCCTAACATTGCAGGATACCACACCCGCCTTCCTGATCGGAAAATCACCCTACTGGTTTTTGTTGGATGAGAAATGGGTTAGTAGATGACTCAAGACCTCGAGGAACTTTTTATAGAAATTTCATTTTCTTTCGAATAACTGACCTGTATCAAGAGTTGGCCTAAGTTGTCAACCCTTTTCTACAGGCGAGTCGTTCCAGCTTCACAGCTTGTATCTGAATTTAGGTACATCAAGCAAACTGTACTGAAGCTAACACGTTTATTGTCATGAAATGCCGAGAATATGTACGTAGGAGCCATAACTGTTGTTTTGTATTTATTGAGATGAATTGCGACAGTGTAAATATGCGTGATGGATTTGTCCTGGCTGGAGCTTATGAGTATTCCAGTCAACAGCCTCTGAAACTTGCATTAACCAGAATTCATTTTGCATAATTATAACCGGCTGGTATATTCTTTCCTAAGTTCGCGCGAATAGTGGAGATGGGCATAGAGGAAATGATTACAGGATGGTAGGTTCCACAATTTTTCCCCAACAGACTGGAGATAACTTGTGCTTTTTTAATCACGTCTGGAGGAATTGTTGACACATCAGATTTAGCTGTCAGATAAGCTGGCTGACAAAAAACATTGTGATAAAATAAATATGACCATGAGTAGAAAGTGGAAATTTGCTTTGCGTACGACTCAACAATTTGGGTAAACTGTACACAGTTGTAGATTATCTTTGAGAATGATAATTTGTTCCCATCGACCAAATACAATCATAAAGAACGCATCAAACCATGTACATCCAACCTGTCCGAAAACATTACCGGGAAAGATTAGCATCCGTTAACTAGTTTATCATGCACAACCTTTACATTTCTGCTTTGAACCCAAACGACCATCGAACTAAACAGGTGTTCTGGACCACTATCGTCACATAGTCCGTTATTTTCACGTGAACAGGTGGAAGTGTGCAACTGGTGCATCTGATGAAGCGCATTTACTAATCACCAGCATTTTAGAATTTGTTTCCAAATTCCCAACGTTTAGTGTACAAAATCTGTAGAAAACGTTTTTCGTAAAAAACCGACTTGGCTACTCACCAGTAGACGCATATTTTAAGAATTTTATTCGAATTTTCGTTCAACATTAAATACACATGTACTATCATAGATTTATATAAGCCCCTATTTTTTATTTCTGACCAAAGATGATCCGTGTACCTGTCGTAGAAGCTGTGGTTAACGTTAGTTTACAAGCATCACAAGAAGTTCCGCACTGCGTAATTTTAATATCTGCTGAAGGTTATCCGCCGTACAAAATATCAGAAAGAGGTGTGCTTTTTTACTGTCGGTTCATCAACGAGTAAAAATAGCTTCCAATCTAGGTTTTTAACTCATATCTTTGTGCGCAATGAATGCCCGAAACGTTCTGGACCGTCATCACGGAATATTTCAATTTATAACTTGAACACCACCTATATGCGATCACACTCCTCGTATGCATGTAGGCGTTTCGGCTTGCCCACTTCATAAGGAAGCACTAGACACGGGTTTCGTTTTAAAACTGAACTTAATCTGGATTTTATGTTTTTTTTTAAAAAAAGCCAGACGGTCGGGGTCATCATACTAGAGCACGAGAATTAGGCATACCAGCACTTAGTTGTCGTGGCGCTTCTAACTACTGTAATGTTCAAGTGCGCATGACTGGTCACCTCGAGATTTCTCAGTGGCGTTATTTAGTATGGAACAGTCAACTTACCAGTCAACCTGACTGGTTTTATCAGGCAACTTTCATTGAAATAAAGATGTAAATTGTGAACCCAGCAGTAAACAAACGTTGTGCAGCTACAAACCAAAGTTGCAAAGCTGACCGTACCCGGCGGATGAACAGAGGTCCATTGAATCACGTGAAAGGACTAGATGATGTTTTCGCAACAAACTGCAGGAACATGTATAAACCAAAATTTTGTCATAGAATTCCATTTCATATCGTGATGTAAGCAGATGTAAAACAACATTGCCTCAATTCTAACCAACTTTATGGAACCGTATTTTCTGTGGTGTACTTACCTCAATCCAGCAAGACAAATACAATTACCGTGATCTTGGTCGAGTTTGCTTTGATCTACTCAGACTTCTAAAATCGGCAAGGATCAACTTCCAGTGTGTCATCTATCAACCAGGTTGCAGCGTTCCAAATACTCTAGTGAGACACGATTTATATATGTCCGGCTGTATTTGGTAGAAACGTATAGTGAATCAGTTCGATTGCAATAGTTTCAGGCACTACGCAGAAAGTGTATTTTGGCGGGACAGATGTAACAACGGCATACGGAATTATTTGTCCAGTTCACCTGCTCAAGTCTTCCCGTTTGATCTGCCCATAAGGTAGAATGGAAAAATCGATTATAATTTTCGGATGTTACACTAGATGGATCAGTTCATAGTCAGTTCAGAAGGAAAGTAGATAAACCAGACAACACACGCAATTTCAGAGATTGGTTTCTCCAATCAATAAGCGTCACTTGGTTTGCAGCTAAACACACAGCACACAAAAGCGTTGCATGATGGGTAACCTAAATTACAGAATTCAACAGGTTTGAATTACATGCCGCTAAAATGAGTGTTCACAAAAATTCTAAGACTTGGACATGACTTCAGAAAGCACCACTGCCCGTCTGACCATCAAGTAGGGCTAGTTGTGGAATTTCGAATCCTCTTTAAGGTCTGTAAAACACACTCCACAGTCATCAGAGTGCCACTGATATCAACAACAAAATCTACCGTCATCAAGATTCACAGTTCCTGCTTGTTTCCCAAAACACCTCATAAAAATCCTCTACCTATTTTGACCCATTACTCCAAAATCATTTGAAGCACAGGCAGTCGTAATCGCCCTGACAACAACGAATGTTTTTCCTAAAACATGAACTTGTGACACTTCTGCACGTTCACCACATTTTCCCCCCTCCAGCAGACCGTGATCTGCCCCACTTATGTGATTTGTGATGACCTGTTTAACTTGTCATTGATTTTCCCATAAGATTCATACATCCGTGGTGAGAATAATGAAAAGCAACTGTTTTCACGATCGCTATTTATTAAGTCTCCAGGAATTTTTGATTATGCGCGCCTTTGTCGTGTTTTCTGCCACAAATTAATGTGCGACCATTAGGGCGATAAATCAGCCTGACAAAATCCACTTATTAGGATTAACATGAGCGAATAACACGTGAACACGATGTCTGCACACAGTAGGACAGCCAGAACTGTCTGTTCAGCGTATTTTCACCGACTTCGATGGAATTACCTAATAACACAATATCAGAAGTAACTAAGTCATCATAGTGGGCTGTTGGTTTGAAAAGAATGAGCGATCGATGAGGTCAGATTTCTCAGTCCGCCGTGTGTGCATTTTTGACCGCGCTGGCGATTCCACCTGCCACTTTAGTAAACGTTCACCCATCTGTTGACACGCTTCTGTTTATCCCAATTTGTGAATGTCATTGTTGCCAACAGCTCTCGGGTGAATAACATGCGAGGCAGTGATTTGTCGAGAAGAAATACCTTGTTCTTGTGGAACTCACCTGTCAAGCCGATGAGGCCTTTGCTATGTTCAGTTTAAAACTTACACATACATACTAGACAGTGATGCTACTGGATTCCAGTAAGAATGGTTTGCGAAACTCTGGATCGGGAAATGACATCTTTGAATCATTTGATAGGTCTGTAGGTAACTGAATCATAATTTCATAACTTTTAAGCTCCTGGCACAGCTTTTTATTCTAAGTGGTACAGCACTGTTTCTGCCACTGGCTCAAATTTGGTAGAGTGCAAAGTTTTTACACCCGTGTATCTTGAAAACGGGCAGGTATGTTGTAACATTCACCATCTGACTGATAGCAAAACAGTACTATGAAAGCCCATGGTTTAACTGATGGCAGTAGTACGACTTGTACAGAATGACGGCACATAAAGGTTATCCCAGTGTGAAGGTTTGGAGTACTGCCTGTCCGAAATGTTCGACAGTAGAATTTCAGTATATCAGGATATTAGATCGGTTCGGAATCACTGACCGAGTCCATAAATTTTGTGAGAATATTTCTCAGCACGGTATTTTGGATATCGCTCAGGGGATACAAACGAGACACAGTAAAACTGTTGAATAAAAAGTCGTGAGATCCATTTAGCCACTGTAGTTATGAGGATCTCAAGCGTTGGCTTATCTCCAGTTGTTCTGATACCACAACATAAAATTTGTACTGGGCCAGTGACGGGAAAGTACTTAATCAATGGATGAGTTTAGATATTACACCTACGAACAAGCAAAGCTGATCAAATGTATTCAAACCTGAACTACATAAGAGGTTCCATGAACCTATGGAAACATTTCCTGATCCTCCAAATCTGAATCAATTCTGACCGCCTACGCTGTCGAACGGGGCGTCCATTCATCCAACCACATATCAGGATAGAAGATGAAACTTTATGCCTACAGTCAATTTCTGTGTAGATGTGTATTATAGGCATTCGATATCAAGTTATGTTTCATCGTTAGTTGTTGAGAATAGGAATAACAAATTTTCGGTCGAAAGTTGGCCATAAGCTTTGTAAGAACGGATCGTGAACGACAGCAGGTTTACTTGAGGCCGAAGCTAGCAAATTAGGTTCAATATTCACTGTATAAATGTAGCTATACAATCAACTGCGACCTGGTAGATAATCACAATCAGGAAGGGAATATATCGAAATATTTCCTAGTGTTTGTACAAACGTGAACGAAAAAATTCAGTTATCTTGACGGCCTTTTGGAGTGGACCAAAAGAGAAACCATTACCTGGTAAAAGGTTATCTGGAAATAGTTCCAACTTTCGGCTGTGCGTTTGACGCTATGCATTTCATACCTATGCAGTCGGAGAGAAAGAGTGAAATTCGAGTTTTTCCGACACCATTCTAACGATCCGGATCAAATAGTTATGTGAAATAGTTAGCAACTTTGAACCAAAAACCAAGAATGTGTGTATACGATGATAAACGGTGGTAAAAGTTCTACATCGTATACAATAAAAGTTGCATAAGCCAATTGTAGATTTAGTGGTTGAAGAGCCCGCTGACTTAGCAATGAAATTTAGCTGCATTCAACTGTTCTGAATTCAGTTTTATTCATGTTGTGAACCCTCAAAGGAATACGCTAGTTGATTCACGGTATAGTAGTGTGCTTGATAAAAATCGGATTTTCCTCCACGTAATAAGTAACACGGAAAATCTGAAGCTAGAAACTAACGCGACTGTCCCTGTTAGTCGCTCCCAAGGCAAACTAAAAAACGGGTACATAAAAAAGCCTTGTCTTGCTCCAACAAGGTATGTCTCAAGGAGGAAACTACAGGGTATTTACGTGGTGCATAGCAACCTACAAACTTTCTTGAACCAGAAAATCGAATGACAGTTGCTAGTTAAGGTGACTGAGCCACCTATCAGCATAGCGCAATAAAGACGGGAGAAAGAAAAAAGTGATGTGTCTCGACTGTTCACGGCGTTTCCGCTCATTCTGACTGGATAACATCTTTTTCTCCAGGAGGGAGGCGGTTTTGGACAAAAAAATGGATTTTAATTAGATCTTATGACTCCCGGGTTTTCTCCACAGGAGTAACAGTAAAGAATCGGAGATTGCGAAACTAACAATTTTAATCAGGAGCGTTCAAAAGGTTGTCACATTTGGTCATTTTTCGATAGATAACATTATCCCTTGTCTAAACTGATAACTTCTACCAAATGATGCGAGCAATACCCAGAAAGTGCGGTCTGCAAACACCTCAAGATTAACCTGTGCATTTTAGCACGAGTTTCTGCAGTGATGGTAATTAAGGTACTTTCACACTCCTCGGTGGAAAGTGCCTGATTCAGGTTTTTGGATAAATTTGATCACGCTACTTGATCCAGAGGTGATTTTCCTAATTAGCCAGTGAGCTAACCACTGCTTCTTTATACTCAGCTGTGATTATTACATACATGTAGATAGTGATGTTATCTATGGAAGTTAGATGCTTAATTCACTGTCCATATTGGATTTCCTGTCAGCGGATACGGAATTAGTACCTTACCAACAAGTATTCGGGAACTGGTGGGTAAAATGTGGCTATTTATACCGTGTGTCTCAGGCCTGCCATTTTAGGTCTATCTGTAGTCATATCAGCTGCTGTATATCTTCAGTTTACGCAAAAATGTTTAACAATCTTCTCGTACAGAAAGAGCAATCGTCTCAGGTAGGGCAAATAGCACGACAAACTGCGCCTGGGGGTATTTACTCTGTCCTCAATAGCGTCACAATTCATCACAGGATATGCAACTGGAAGAAGTTTACAATATCAACAACCGTTGGCTATCTCACACCCTGTTGCTTACTGTTCCTAAGTTAAGTGAAATGTACGTCCGCTTTCTGATAGATTTCAGGGCTCAAGGCTGTGTAGTACTGCCTAGAGAGAAGAAGCTACACCGGGGGACAAGGCTAGCACTCCCGGATATTAAGAAACGTCAGACATATGCTATCAAACTGGTTCAGTTATGGTTGACTTAAGTTATATAATGCGATCGACATAACAGACAGCCTGTGGACCACCGGAACACCAAGGAAATTCAAGATGATAGCAGACACCTTGAACAAATGTCTTTAAACCCCTCGTAAGAGTTGCGGCAACACACCAGGTATTTGTCCAGTATACTAGACTGGTTGCTTGATAAGGCAGGGTGACCCAAAGCTGCTTACCAATTAGATTGGAAGTGTGAATCCTGCGGAAAAAAATCGCTATGTAAATGGATCACTTTGTAAAAAGTAAACACGTTTATGTGTTTGACAAAATCCATAGTACAATGGAGCGTTTTATGCCGTTTAAACAAAAATTCAATGCATACACATTGTTGTAGATCCGAATTTGTACAGGTAAGTCAATCACTCAGTTTCGGTCAATTTAGACCATCTAATCAGTCATTACTTATTGGTTCGTTCTGTTCCACGTCCTTCTCTTTTGATTGGTTAGGACGAAAAACATTAGGAGCTTTGGCAGTTATAAACTGCACATGATTCACATCGAAAAAAACTTTGACACACCCAGAAATTTCCAGGCCAGTCTGTTTCGACGCATTGGAACTACACCGATGTTTTTCGCCGTTAACTTTCACGGCTTAGTTACAATTATCATCACGTTTATTCGCTTCCGTTATTTTGACATGACTGAGAAGTCCTAACTGTAGGATAACCCACTGAATTTAACGGAACAGTTCTCGTGTCTCCTCTCAAGATGATAGAGGAATTTGAGCCTTAACAACGGGCAGATGTGGTTGGATGTTTAGTTGTGATCGAGTGGACGTGCTCCATATAAGTCGTAACAAGCACAACGACGTTCGGAATGCACTGTGAAAGGATATTAAAAAAATATTTAAGCTAGTATAAAAGGAATACTTGTAAACACAACAAGTTGTCAAGACAAATCTGCGAGGTTAAACTATAGGTTTCACAGTACTTATGGAACGATTGCATAAATCCGGAAACCTCGAACGCCTTGATATAATATTACCAGTTTGTGAGGTAAGAACTTCAGAGTTTTGTTCTAAGCCACAGCAATAGGATGATCATTTGAGTGACCTGGCTAGAAATCTTGTCTCATGGTTAGAGATCCTCGGTTCCTGTCGCGGTGTTGCTTTAACCATGTCCGTTAAGTCTTCATTTTCGACAAAGTTTTGGGAGATATTTCTGTCTATTTTCTATTATCAGCCTAACTTTGTCCGGTCAACAACCTAGATTAAAAAACTTGTAAAATGTCAAAACGGACACAACTTGTTTTGTAAGGAACTCAGAAGCATGAAATGGATATACTCCAGTGAAAACAGATCTTGAGTTAAGACTTACAACAGTGTTTGTGGTCACTTCGGACAATTAAACTGACGCAGATGTACTTTCTGAAGTGGCGATCCACTCATCTGCATCAGTTTTTACTGAAGCCTATTTTCGTTGCAGGTCATTAGAACGTCTTCCTCAGATCAAAGTTCACACCTCGAAGACAGACGGTAACTTCGAATGACCTGCTGTGTGAATGAAACATAAAATATGACTAGTGGTTAACTATACTGTTTACACACATTTTTAAAGAGAACTCTTACCCGAAAGACTGATGAGAATCCCTATAGGTATCCCGTTGTTTCTTGTGAGTAATCACATTCGTTGGGGTCACTGTAGTTCGGATGACATCGGGCAGTTATGTGGTTTTCCATTTGTCAACACTACTATGATCATATGTTTGTTGTTTTGACTTGGCTGGTAAATTTTCGATTTTACTTCACCAGCAGGTTACTAAACATGCTGCACGAATATATAGGTATATATGCCTACACACATATGCCCTGCGGTTTGTACACCGACAGAAGAAAGAATATCTTTCAACAACTCTTTTACGATCACTAAAATTTACTGGTAGTCTGATAGCTCATATTTAGAGATAATCGGGTGTGTCGTTTGTGAGAAGTGTTCTTATGACAAATTTTTAGAAAACTGATGTCCACTCCAACATCTCGTTGAGTATCACTCACTCTGAGTTGATGATGATCTGGGAACCCCTGTTGATTGGAGAAGAACAGTCGGGGTTATCTGTACGAACGACGCGTACCACCTTATTCACATATGTCTGATCGATAAGAAGAAAGGAACCGTGAACACTGCTCCGTATCTGTCGTTTTGCCATACTGATCAGACATAAGCATTGGCTCCATTTGTTGAACACTTTTTTCCACAAGTGAATACAACTAATTTATTTTCAAATATTCGCCCATCTCCCCAGTACGTGTACTGGGAAATCTACCATGTTGTACGTCATTTTGGGGATAAACACTGAGAAAAATAGTATTTTGGTCGAATTTGTCTGAACGCAAAAACTGTTTGTAGGGTGATCTTCTTCTGATGGTCATACTCAGACTGTACTTATTGATCTAAGTTGTGATTAATGGAATAAAATGTCATATTGTATATTCCTCAGAGAAAAAAATTGTTCGGAATACACAACGTCGATCCGTGAGCATTCTTGTTGGTAAAAGTACTACTTCAGTGACTAAACTGATGAGTGACAGTTAATTGAAGCTTTTTATGCACTTTCTTCTAACACTTTCCACTGTTGTTATGGTGACGATTAGTACTTTAAGCTGTCAAACAGGTTTATTTAAAACCAATATAGTTGAGTTATCTCACAAAATCCTTCGCTCAGTGCTCCACTGAATTAAAAGAATGCTTCACGCGAACGCAAATCGGAAAGCTGTCGTGAAGAATACCGATATGGCAGAAGAAATGCAACAGGTTGCCGTTGATATTTGTGAAGAAGCAATGGAGAAATATACGGTCGAGAAAGATATTGCGGCCTATTTGAAGAAAGAAATGGATAAACGATACGGACCCACTTGGCATTGCGTGGTGGGTCGTAATTTTGGCAGGTGAGCACAAGTCATATTTCGATGCATTTGCGGTTTAGCTGCAAATGCTTCTCAGTAACAATAAGCGTTCCAAAATTCATTTGGCCCAATGACCTGATTCAATCGTGAGCGGACATTCCCATGTTGAAAATATTAGGTAGGGAAAAACAGATCGCAAGTTTATACTTATCTGAACCCAACTTACTTTGTGTGTTTTACTCAACTGAGTAACGAGAATGAACAAAATGGTCTTCTCAAGTATGGTCTCTCTAAACAGGTGCAGCCAAATTTATATACAGACGGTGTGGAAAACACAAAGACACCGTCTCAAAGATGTTCCTGATGATCATTCCTAAAGTGTATCTGTCTTTTCAAGTTTCACTTAGGAGACAATGTATTTTACGCAATCGTTCTAATTGCTTCGTGTAGTTTTTAATGGCAAGTAAACAGTCCTTCCGCTTATCAAATTGTCACTCAAAAACCTATTGTCAAATTGTCAAATTACAAATGTGATTGTTATGATCTTTTAAACTTGTTGGACGGACAGTAAATTCCTATCTCGTCCACGTGATGCTTATTTTCATTCTGTTTGTTTGAGCGCCATTCAGTGTGCATTATACCAACAGTACCGGATTAAAGTCTTTTGTACTGTTCAGTTCCAAGTTCGCGCTATGAACCCAAATACATTCCACCATTATATGTCAACGATGGTCACTTACAACCAGATTAATCAGTGGGGGGGGGCAAATTAGTCTGTTGATTACCACTGTGATAGTTTTTATGTCGTTATTTACGGAAATAGTGATTCACAATCCAGCGAACGTACATGTATCCTCGGACTTCAGTGTAATGATGGGACATTCGACGCATTTGCGAATCATGTAAAGGTAGTCTTCGGAGCCAAGTTTTGAACACAAATGATGGGTGGATGGATATATATATATATATATATATATATATATATATATATATATATATATTCGCTTGTAACAACTAACAACTTCTTATGTTGGTGATTTCCTCCTGAATTAATAGTTCAGGATCACTACTGTAAGGAAGATAGACAGTCGCACCATACTACTCACACCACTATTCAGTAGCAGCTTGCATCCAAATGATCCCGGGATAAATACGGGAGAGATATGGGAATGATCATTGGAGGCCAGAATGACATAGAATGGCTTTCGCCACATGATGGAACCGAGACATGCTGTCCAAAGCGACTGGAGCATCCTCAGACGAATGTGGCGTGCAAATGGGTGTTTCTGTTCGTAGTCCCGTTGAGACACTTAAGTTGTGTATTGGTATCCCAAATAAACAACTTGTGTGCCATCCGCCTTCTGCGTTCACAACAATTGGTGCCAAGACCAGGATACGAGTATGAAGATCCTGTGGCCGCAGCCGTTTGAGGATGGGGATGTTCGGAGTTTTCTGGAGGACTTCGAGGACGTGGCAGAAGCGGTCGGAGTGAAAGCTGACCGGGCGAAGCCAGTGGCCCTGCGGATGCTGATCAAGGGCAGGGCGGAGGCGTTGCTGGATGAGGCGCGAAAAGGCCCTGCGAAGCTGCAGTGGGCTACCGCGAAGGAGGCGCTGATCGCCGGATCCGACACCCACGCCGACTGCTAGGAGGGAATGAGGCGGTTCAAGGGCGCCCGGCTTGAACCAGGAGGCGACGCTCTTGTTTACGTCATGTCCCTGCGGGCAGCGTTGTCAAGACCCCTGCCACATTTGGATCAGGACTCAGAACCACGCCCGCTGACGGCACAGTTCTTGGACGGAGTGCCACCAACAGTCCGGGATCAGCTCAGAGTTGCTCTCACCACGCAGCCCATGACGCTGCAACAGTTGGCCGGTGCAGCTCGTAAACTGCTAGCAGAAAATGCCGCCACAGTCAACGAGGTTGAGGCGAGCGGACCGAGTGAACTGAACGCTCTGACCATGGTATATTTTGGACTACTTGTCAGATGTCACTGGTAATCTAAGACGGCCAGTTTATTTATCAGTTTTTACTACACTTGAGCTCAACACTCGTGACCTATTTGTTCTCGGACTGACTTGACAAACTGAATGCATTTGTATAGCCTGGCATACTGTCTCATAGTTTTACTTGTCTAGTAGCTTCTGAATGTCTAACATGATACCGCTTTATCTTACTTGCAGCTACGTTACACACGAGACCCACAGTTTCGTATACTTTTATCTCGGACAGTCGGCTGTGCTGCTGTTCAAATCCGGATAATTTTGCCTGTTTTATACGCAAAGGAATGCTCACAATCTCAAATCTGCTAACAACCAGTTTTTTTACCATGCCGCTGTTAAAATTTTTATAGTTTATCATAAGTAAGGCAGATTGGAATCACTGAATTTTAGTGTGCTTTTTGTATTCAAACACAGTTCTCTCCACATCATTTCGGATGGGGAGGAGAGTATTCATTACTACCTTGGTATTTTACGTTCATACTATGTACAAAGATTTTACTACAGTCTGCAACAGAATGCACAGACATATTTTTGATTTTGGACTGTACTTGTAGGTTGTCACTGATTGCTGAGTTTGCCCATGAAACAAGGAACATTAAATAAATGAATCACATGGTAAACAAATAACTGAACTTCATTAGCAATAATCAATGAAATTAGAAGCACATTCCGGTTTGGTCAGGTGAAGTGAAGAACTGTTCGAACAAAGAGGCAGCTTTCAAGGATTACAACGGGACTCGATCATCCGACAACCAGTAAGAGTGTGTAATGGGCAACGATCTCACGGCGAAGTCCAGCAGCTTTGTAATATTGGGTACCTGTTTCCATAGGAGCCTGTCTGTCGTACACACAATACTTATACTGAAACTAATGTGACCTCTGAGTAAAAATGCATGAACGTTGAACTTCAAAGTCCGATTTACAACACACTTTCTACATAAAGAATAAACAAGTGCAGGAAATATCAGAAATCAGCCTACCCGTAAAGATCCAACCTTGTAAGTTAACCGAACAAAATGAAGAATCGAAAGTGATATTTTTGGATCGAAAGTTTCAAAAACAGACCGAATTGCAATGATTCCGTTCACAGAAAAATATAGAAAGTACGGATTAGTTTAGATGTGATCTCACATTGTAATGGTACAAGAGAAAATGAAAATAAACCACCAAAAGGATGGAACGACCATGGCGAATGATAGGTTGGCCGAAACAAGGAAACCGATGGTATACAAGGACAGCCTAATACGTATAGAGTGAACGGGACGTGTGCCTCGAATCCGGCTGGCTAGTCAGCACGACGCTTAGCACCCACATATTAGTTCATCAGAGCCTGCAAGACCCAAGCCTGGAACAGAAGAAACTAAAATAAGGTGAGATAGTAAGACGGACACAGTCCAGTGTAGATGTTACGTGTGGGTTTCTAAAGCCAAACTGTGTATTTTGGGTAGAAAACTGGGTGCACGAAAGTAAAAGAACACTGGATAGAGATCAAGATGCGCGCAAACTTCAGTTGTGATCTGAACCATTAAACAGAGCATGGTTTATTACTTCAGGAAGTTAGCGGAACCAGCAGACAGAGGATCAGAAAATGGGGAAAAATCGTTAAACTGTCGAATACTTCCTAGTAACCACAAAAAGCGACAGTACTCAGCAATTACGCAGTGGAACCACCCAACGGCACAACGGTATTATTGAGTCCATCAGCGATGATCTGATAAAGCGATAACTAGCACTGGTGCTTACAGTGTTTACGTTTCCGTGCAGTGAGTGAGCTGTGGGTACAACCATTAGCTGCTAGTAACTTTCAATGTTTACCGATCATTCGCCAAAAATCCGTATTCCACAGGACAACATGCCTGACCCACATATATCGTTGGATCTCACCCAGGGTTCGTGATAGTCCGGGTGGCTTGTAGATGAAAGCAGCGGCACTGAAGCGTGTACACTCGTGGGCGATATGAGACGACAAGGGCAGGCACAACCGATCGGACGATGAGGAATAGAAAGGAAGGGTTCGAAGTTCTCGATTTTGAGGGGTAACACTGACCTATGTGAGCTTAGTTCTCGGTACCCATCACTGACCTCATAGGTCAGCAGAACGTGTCCAAAATGGGCCCAGTAAAACAACAGGGACTGGGTGAATTGAATAAAGGCAACGCAAACAACTAACGGGACGTCAATAACAACTAATTGCTATTGATCGTGCTTCATTTATTCCGCAAGTGTTGTGAGCCTCAGCAAGAGAAACGTGTTTTATGCGCTCCACGTAGGTTTGAACTTTGTGGACTGAGAACGGTTGAATCCAGAACCCTGGACGATCGACACTATTAGATGAACAGGAGAAACGCTTTTAACACTTTCAACGAAAGAGAGTATACAGAAAGTTCACTTCATTTCAATTCTACTGAACAGTCGCAGGACATATGTATGGGGGGTTAAAGGGCTGCGATACTGATGCGTAACCATAATGCCAAATGCAAACTTCCGTTGCTGATTGAAGAGACACACAAAAACTAGTTCACATCAGGAAGCCAACAGTATATCAATTATAACGAAGTCAGTCGACCATTTGAGTGGCCAGTGAAACTTTAAGGACACTATACAAAGAAATTAGATCGCTAAATACGGTAAGCGTGCAGCAGTATGCTGCGGCTCAGAAGCAACAATCATCAACGAACGGTAAACAATATTTGACGTTTTCAATAAACAGACAATCGGATTCCAAAAAAGGTGAAGCGATTTCGCTTCTAAGCTTTTCCCATTTACTAACAAAATTGCTGTGCAGCGCCTCATTATAGTAGCTTGTAACAGACGACCGGGTGAGGTGGCACAAACTCCAAATGCGGATGTTCTTCGGGGAGTCCTTTGCAAACATAATTATCATCTACTAAACAGCTTCTAGTGTGAAGTCGTCAGACGGTGTTTTCGGAATAAATGTAAATATGGTCATTTATTTGAATCACGGCTGCGACGGTAGCTTCTTTTTAACCACATACACAGTTGTATACCCGTCGGGAGAAGAGGTACGTCCTGTTCTTTTTGGAGATCGACGGATACCAGCCGGAGAAAAATTAAATAAACCAGTTGGAAGTGGATAATTTTGACCTTCAGCTAGGAACTCGCAACCCTATGACTGAAAATAACACAAATATAAAGATGGTTCTCAAAATGGACTGGCACTCACATCGTGAAGAATGCAGGAGCTAAACAACGGGATACTGGTGAACACGATAGAAGTGAACATTCGAAATATCACCATCATCTTTGAACAACTGATGATGTGAACGACATATTGTTGATTACGCAATGATTGAATTCGACTATGGGAGCCATAAATGCGTAACACTGTCAAGTACACAATGCTGTTCAATCTGGTGAATTTTGGTTCTCATAATTAACTCCGCGTTGAGCCAACCCAGCTTCTCTCTGTGTGTTTCCATCATTCACACCTCAATGCATGTGCAGCTTTGAGTGGATTCCATAGTGTACTGAATGGTTACATAAAAACGTTCACATCGGCCGTTTCATTGAAGACAGCACTGATGCAGCATTTGGAAGGCACATTTCTTCCGATAAGGACAAAGATGACCGGTTTAAATGTCTCAGGACTGTTGAGAATCCGTCAAGGGTGGGTAAATCCGGCATTCTGTCAACATAGGATAGTACAGCCCTGATGGTTACACTCAAGTGCTTACGAGAAGGATGTAGTCAGTACACTTCGCAACTCAGAAAAACCGAGCTGGCAAGAATGTAGTTGAAAATTTGTGCACAGGATAATCGCTATTTATGGGAATCATATCGAACACAAATAATCAAAACGGACGCACAGACAACAGCGTCGAATCGACTCCCATTAGGTTACGACATCCGCCATTACACCCGTTTACGCTATCCACGAGGTGGCGTACCTCTTAAATTGATGTCAAGAAATGTGTTGTACTTTACCACACGCGAAGTGTCGCATTGTTTCTTTGCAGCGCTCAGTTATACTAGCAGCAAGCCACGAAAATAAAACAGAATATCTCCAGAGAAGACTCATGTTTACCGCGATTTGGAGAATAGTCAACCAAGATTCGCTCGGGTGTCCATATGGCCTTCTACACATGAACAGATCCACCGTCACTCTGAACCATAGTCAGGTGAAGTTTCGAATAAGACAGCCAGTTCGGCTTTTAATGTTCGAATACGGCCACTGCGAATGTAAACATCAAACCAAGATTGATCAGAAATTTGAACTGAGATCAAGAAGCCAAAAGTAACGACAAGTGGAACTTGGTATTGTTGAGGGCAGCCCATAAAAGGGGAATGGAATACGTGCATCTGAAGCGCATTCTAAAACTATCAAGCCTCTACACACTTGCGCGTGCCGACCCTGAAGAAACACCAGGTCCAAACAGAGTACCATCTCTTTTTAAAACACCCGTCGTTTTACGCTCTGTATCTGCGGTATCAATGTCTAACCGTGTGTTTTTTTACAGGGAAATCTAACGGTCCCATTTACTTAATCTAGATATCCTGATGACTTGTCACGTTGACTTTCCACTCGACGCATGCAATTGCTGACTAGTGAGACAACTGCACAGCCAACTTATTGCACAAGCGATGCGCATAATACTGACTCATCTGATGAATTACTGTTCAACTGTACTCCGAAGTGTGGCGGCTAGTAACAAAGACCTCCTGGAGCACATCGCTTGGGATAAAAATGCATTCTGATTGTCACGGCTGCACCGAGAGGAGAAAGTACTAAGAAGAAACATATCAATGGTCAGTGTGTGCACCACCGATCAGCTAGCCAGTTGATCAAACAAATAAAGCAGTTGTAGGTCATGACATACTTGCTCTCGTGACATTAATGGTATGCATCAGTTGACCAATCAACACGACAGATAATCCCAGGAACAGCTCAAAAATTTAACTAAGACTATCGACAAATCGATTGCGGTAGCACGCGATCGATCGGAACATCAAGCTCGGCATTCAGATAAAAAACGTAACGCCACGTTAAACAGTGAAAAAACGAGCCAAAAGTAAGTACACACCAATGCGGGACAGCAGATTACACGCAACAATTTAACGGATGAACACATTTAGTGCAGTTTTATCTGGCAAAGCATGCAAATCAGACGCTCAACAAAAAAAATGTAAACACTCTTTACTCGAAATGACTTACAAGAGTTGATAAAAATGCACTACAATCCCAACTTCTAAAACAGAGCCGATGTTAGATTGACGTAACTGAAAACAAGTCAACAGCCAGGTGACAAGTGGCCACGAGTAAACAGAAGACACGACTATGAACACTGCAAATAAACAGTAAATGTGATCATTCGGTGGTGTGCACTCTGGAGGAAAACAAACACGTGATCAGTTTAGTAACCAATGAAAACTCACAACAATTGCTTCACGGTCTAGCTAAACAAGTATGGGTCGTAGCGGGGATTGTTCTAAGCTACTGAGCAGAACGTGGAGGTGGTCATCAATGAATGTGACTACCGAAAATTATTGTTTTATGTGACTTTTTCAACCTGTTTTATAAATTCCGTCACCAGCGTAACAGAAACGACATAATATTTAGCTAGGCTAAAGCAGAATATGGATGTATGCATGGAATCAAACAGAAATGAGTCAAAGAATGATCAAGTTAGGAAGACAATTTGAAAAAGAAAGATAATTAGAAATGGAAGCTGAAATGGGGAAAGTGCAAGTGTTCCATCGAAATCTGCATAACATACTCGAGCTTTTGCATCTTCTTGTTGCAGAATCCGTTTGTTCTGATCAGGACTGAACCGCTGGATGGAGCACAACACCTTGGAAAGTGTCTAGAATGTGACGGAATAGGGGTCGGGAGGCAAGACACGAGGGATCAGATGATGACGGGGGAGGATAATTAAGCGATCGTGAGAAAGCAACCGGGAAACTGATGTGTTCAGTGAAACGATAGGTACTAGCGATATAAACTTGCTTCAATATATCTAGTAGTGAATTCGAAACCCTGAGAACTCGAGAAGTCGTTAGTTGCAAGCGTGTCGTTAAATCCAAAAAAATTAGCTTGTCTACGAAGACACGTGGAAGATTACCAGTGTCTACATCTAGAACAACTGGGCCTGTTGACGAAAAACATAAATTGCACTACATCACGTTAGTAACCACGATAATAACAAGTTCATAGAAATCTTTCCTCTGTTGAACCGCATATCAATGATGGTGACGTCGAGCGGGGAGTACAAGCGCAAGAAAAACTCTTCTCATTGATTTGATCCTACTATCGACGTAGTAACCGGTATCCGTTGAAGAGTATGTATTAGCCGATCACATAGTGACAGCCTACAATTTGACGTCAAGTTAGGGGAAGGTTCTGCATGTGTAACTTGTTTAAACCGCGGTTGTGTGGATAAATGGTCCACATTTGATTGCCAACCTGAATTAGATATAGCCAAAAGCTATGCATCAAACATATATTTATCAACCCTAACAAAGTTGATGCCTATACGACTAGTGACCAAGAGGATAAGTGCTTTCGATGTAAATTGATAGGCCCATTGTTCCAACCTAGTTCAAACTATTTCCATCTAATGAGCCCAAATCGGAACGAAGTCAGCTGTGGATTTTAGGCTGAGCATCACCTAGAAAGGGAAAAACACTGGAGGGTCTGCACCGACGGTTCGACTGGGACAATGAAAAAGAACATATCACTGGGGTGCACTCAGGCCCTAGTTATCCTCACTGCTCCAGTCCAGGTATGGGCAACCTTTGATCTAGGGTATCACAGACAGCAAACGCTCTGAAAGCGTCATTACTAAACAACCCACAGTTGGCAAAGGCCTATACAAAAAAATAAGTGAAGAACGGAGTTTACAGACGTAGACTTATAGGGATACATAAAGAATTTTGGTTTTCGTTTAGTGAGCAGACGGTGTGTTATGATGAGATATATGAGGGGTTTATTTATATCGTGATGAGCAGCCAAATGTTTTGATTGCTACGAACACAACAATAGCCATGAATGCCAACGGATACACAGTTTATTCCTCCCTTGAAAAAAGGCAACCAGTAAAAAAACCGCATGTGGAGATTAAATCAATTTTCAAGTGGGCAGAAAATAAAATCTTATCACTGTTTCCCATACCATCATGTATTCGAACAGGACATTTTTCAGATACTACAGGGGAAAATGTAGAATGATGGAGAAAATTAGCAACTGTGATAAATCAGGAAAAACAACGCAAAGGATATGGGTAAACATCTTTCAAATACTCACGGGAAGACAACGGGGAATTTATCTACACATTTAACCAACACCAATATGCATCCACAGCAGTTCCAAATGTTGTGCTTGCAAAAATGCTTGACCAGCCAGTTCGTTCTTTGAGCAAACTTCCGTATAGGTCAAGTCAAAAACCAAACTACAAACGCGTACACTCATTTGCACGGCAGACATGCACCCACGTTAATTGGGCGACAGTACGTTGTCATTCGCCATGGTGAAAGTTCTCACACAACACGTATACACTGTTCTTGTCCGTCACGTTCGAGGCTTGTCCTCTTGTTCTTGAATATCGCCTGTGGGTAATATACTACTTGTTAGTAGTTAACTACTCACAACGAAAGTGCCGGTTTTACAGCACTCCTTGGCGTTTGTTGAGGAATTTTCTCCGATCGGCGCGGTGTTTCCTCCTGGATTATTGATTTTCTGATTCGTCGCGCCGGCATCTCGTGCCACGTTGATAACTCGGTGGCATGCACTCGTTTCGTCTCGCCGTCCTTCTTGGTCGTGTATACTGGGCCCCCTCTGGATATTACCAAATACGAACCTTTCCATTTAGATGGAAGTTTTCTTGATCCTGACCCGCTGGCACCCGTGTTCCGATTATCTCAATACTCCAGTCGTTTTCCTAGGTTGAACATTCTAGTCTTGCCGAACCGTTGCCTTGCGGATTGCTCCTTTGTGCGTGCCTGCAATGCTTTCAGGTTTCGTTTGGCTCTTTCTCTTTCGGTAACCAATTCTCTAGTGGAATCAATACACTCTGGCCATACCCCAATGTCCTGATCTACCGGAAGTCGAGGGGTTCTACCGTACATCAATTGAAATGGAGATTTCTTCGTGCTCGCCTGCACAGACGCCCGGTAGCCCAATAACACCAGTGGCAACGCAGACTCCCAGTCTCCTCCTCTGGCTGATAACCATTCTTTGACCGTTCGGTTGTTACGTTCAGTTAGACCATTCGTTTGTGGGTGATATGGCGTCGTTCGGATGCGCTTGATTCTCAGTTATTGCATGCGTGTTCGAAACTCCTCACTTTCGAAGCATGGTCCCTGATCCGTCAAGATCGCCTTTGGTACACCGTGGTTTGCTACAATGTGCTTCATCACCATATCTCCCACCGTAGATGCTTTCTGATCCGGAACGCCAGTCGCTTCGATCCAACGGGTAAAGTGTTCCGTCATGACCAGAACGTACTGGTTACCGCGGGCGCTCAGTGGAAATGGGCCCATAAGATCCGTAGACCAGAGTTCACCGATTTCGGAGACTGGTATTGGTTGTAAGGGCTGTTGGGCTCCCCGATTGTCGCCTTTTAGTAACTGACATTGTTGGCAGGCAAGCACGTAAGTTGTCACATCCTCTTTCATTTTCGCTCAATATGCTCTTTGTTGCAGCAGCTCGTACGTCCTAGTGCAACCGGTGTGTGCCATTTCATGGCAGTCTGCCACCACTTTCCTCCTCAGTTGTCTCGGGATGACTACCACGCAAGGGCGCCCTACGCCACGCTGCCATGTTAATACACCTGCCCTGTTTAAGTTAACTCTTTTCCATTGGGAGGCGATTATTTTCAGTTCCTCATCCTTAGTATTTGTGAGGATTCTCACGCCTCTCGCCAGAGCATCAATCACTTTTCGAAGGACCTTATCCTGATGTTGTAGACTGTGAATGAATTAACGAGAGAATAAGCTTGCAGCGAAAGGCCACGATTAGATGCCGATGATGTTTCATGAGGTAATCACGTTAGCCACAAAACCATGAGTATCATAAAAAGCACAATAGGAATATCAATTTTGCAAGCTCAACCACCTTCATCCATGAGTAATGACCAAATCCATCGATTATCATGGTAGGATTCAACAGATAGTAGGGCTTTCTCCGTACGAGACAATCATTCAATCCGACCACCGCTGATAAGCGAGATTAATTGAGCATGGAAATTGGACATGAAAATTTGATCGCGCAGTTGCCATGAGAACTTTTCCACCCAATAGGTCCTGATAACATGTTCATGTGCCCCGATCTCACTCGATTTCGGTTTAGCATGGTTCAAAGGGTTTCTGTGATACTGCTACATGTAGACAGAGTAGTTCAAATTATGGGGATTACACCAGCATAGCGAGGGAGGCAACGGGAGAGAAACATACCATCAGGGTTCAAAACAGTCCGATCGATGAACGCTCACTGCAAATCACTGAGGGCTAATTGTGCGCTCTTCTCTGTTATCCCGGTACGTCCAACAACGCTAGCTAAACGACCTTGGTTAATATGCTTGTTAGTGTAAACCCTCACATAGTGTTAGAATTCCACTGTGATGTTTCCATTCTCACTATCTCTGCACTGACCCACTTAAGTGGGACAATTCCGCCGACACAGAAACCTTCACTAACTCTTAAACCGACAGACAGCTGTGGAAAAGTGATATGGATGCACTGTCACAAATATATCAAACAAAAAATAATAACCCCATCTCATTGTCAGCCAATTAGCACGTGGGTGTTTAGCAGCTGGATAGACACAACGAGCAACTGCTCTGCAATCTGCTTTTAGGTTTCAGTATTGAAACATTCAGCGAGCTAAACCATCCAATAGATGCGCGATTAAATTCAGGTGCGCCGAAATGGCGGACGATGACAGATTCGCTATGGAAATTCACAGGCCCCGAGACAGGCGTGATGCAGCATTGTATTCGAGAGTGGTCATTCGTTTACGCCATGGTAGCCTTACAGATAAAGTTACCGCACTTGGTGGGATCTGGTATCTTAATCATTTCAAACACTCAGTCGCTCTCTCACAAGTGGAACGATATTCACCAACTTGAACCATGAGAATCATTAGCTGTGACCAATAATTCATGCAAGCATTCCACTATAGGACACAACCAGCATCTCTGAATAGTTACGAGTGGGATATATTGGTCTTCAGTTGTAAACGCATGGTATAGGGATACATTGCCCATTGTAAGAGCCATTTCTCGATCTAACAGTGTAGCTACCCAGTCATTTTCTGGACTATTTAAACCCCAGAAACTTTAATCAATAAAAGGTAACAGATGCGAGAAATATGCTTATTTTCAGCCAAAATAATTCATACTTCATTTCCACATATAGTGCAGTTCATCACAGTCATCAACGACAACAAAAATAAGCAGGTACATTATGCATTCAAGAGACCTACGTGGACCTTTGTTTGTTCTGGTAAGTATCTCATGTTCACTTGTCCGTAAAACCCTCATCTTTAGCTAGTTCGGCAGCAAAAGTATGGGGTTAGGGAGAGCAGAATGGGAACTAGCACAAGCAGTCATGGAGTTGAAAATACGATAAGCAGAGCAAAATGGCCTGGAAGCTACGTTCCAGCAGGGATCACGCGGAACCACAAAAGAAACAAAGAAAGCACACCAACAAACCAGGAAAAAGTGTAATCCTAGGTGGGACGAAGATTTGGACGTACGATGAATGAAAGGCAAACGAATATAGGACGACTAAACCATCGTGCGAGCTTCAGAAACAAGAATGTATCACACTGTGTAGTCTGCAGAAATCCATAAGGACACTCAAGCTTACGCTCACCTCATTTTCCACGAAGTCGTGAAATGAGCCAGCGGAAGGACTCGCAGATGGGCTGTAAGGGAGGCCGATGGCTGGATAATGACGGGAACCAACATCAGAAACACTGTGTGATCCACTGCATGCGGAACAATGGGAACGAAGCGCTTCAAAATCGGCCGACAACTGCTGCAGTTGATTCTGGATTGAACAGGAACAACATAGATTTTGGATGAGGTTAGGCACCGTATAAACTAGATATCACAGGCAGTAGGCTGAAAGGCGCAGTTAGAAGAAGGATGTGTGAGAACGGGGCAATTAAGATTGGGGTAAATGGAATCGCTATACTAACTATGCATTGAATAGGATGGGACCTATCACAGGGCATGAAGGAACATATCTTGAGCATGGGTTTGCACACATAAAAGGGTTGCCATCTTTACCGACAGAGTAAACTGGATCACCTCGGTTGGAAGGTCCATGTTAAAGTTCCCCTGGTAATACAAACCTCAGGAGCGTGTGAAGTGGAACCTCAAATTTACAATCGAAAATGCAACCAGAGAAGCGGACCATACGATGCGGACCATACGATCCCGAAAAGGACAATTCGCACTTAAGCACGCTTTGTTAGCGTCATGATGCCCTACTGTTAGCGACGCTTACTCCTAATCGACCTATTGTATACTGCGGCCTTGGTTCCACGACTAGGTGTATGAGGCCTGACAAGAGAGTTTATATGTGACCTAGTATATAACATGGCGAAGGCGCTCTCTGTGGGGGTAATGGCTTGGAGCGGGGTTTCAAAATAACTAGATAGAGAGCACAGAGCTGGAATACGGTTGCATAGCTTATCACTAAATCACATAAAGATAATAGCAGTCAGTCACCACGATACTGAACTAGCAACGGCGACACATAAGAACAATCACTTCGAGAATAATACTCAAAGGAGACCAGACAATACAGATTAGCTTTTGCCCGTAGACGGGATTTGTCGTGATTTTACAGAGCAACGAGGAACGTATCTTTCAGTAATTTGAGGCACTGAACATTAGACGCCATAATCCCACCTGTGCTGACACTGTAGCTACCTTGGTAATCAATAGTTGATCTAGTCGACTAAGTCGCCCTTCCGCCCCGCGAAGCGTTGCCCTGGTGTTTTTGTTAGTTATACGTCCATTTCTGTTCACAATATGTGGTTGTCAGTTTTACTCTTCCGTAAAGAATTGATTAAAACACACCAACTTCATCTCATCTCATTCTCAGAGAACATTAGAAAGCAAATGGAATTTCGTCACAACGGTATTCTAATAAATCACGTTTCGCGGCAGAGTTGCATGCAGTAGCGGACCTCTGATCATTCTGAGCGGCTATTGATGCACCATATCGGATGCGTCCTTACTTGACATTTTTCCATATTCACACATAAACTGTCTTGAAAGTTACACACGTATACATCTCAAAGTTTGCTTGTTTTTTACCACACACAATAAATCTCATGATTTGTTTATTGTATTTCCTGTGCCTCATCAGAAGAAGTATAAACTACTCGTACCAAGCACATCGCATACAGTCAGTGAATGTTACAGGATGGAGAAAAATTGTCGCTCCCATGTTTCTTTGTGTTGTTCGAGGAAAAATTGCGTTGGACGGTTGATATGTGCGAAAAAAAGGTGAACAGATGGAAACGAAATGAAACTTCTGGCGCACAATCATCACGGCAGCGAACGCTGGAGTAACATTCTGTCAGACATGCGCATTTATTGGGTTTGTGACGTTGGGCCAGGATGGTGTTTAGGAAACTTGTAGTACAGGTTGTCTTCTACATATGTACGATCGAGCAAAACGCCAAAACTCTCAAACGATTCAGCCATGACCGCAGAGTTGGGCAGTGAGTTCCACTGTGAACAGACCCCAACTGGGAGGCATTTCTGTTTGTAAAGTAACCAGTCTACATTATAACCTAACTCCTAAATGTCTAATCCTACTCAATAGGAAGAGGTTTATCAGTGGATAACCCGGGGTGTAGAGTATTTTGTAGAAAAGAATTAGGTCGCCCCAGAGGTGCCTGCAATTTGTTGAAAACTGGCACATGTTTGGTAGTCTCTCAACAAAAGAAACTTCCTTGAGCTTCATAGTTCTTCTGATGGCTCGTCTATGAACACATTCAATAAGCGACAAATCATTTCAGGAATAAAAGCGACAGTCTTGTATGTTCGCTTTTATGACGTGGGCGCGTTATAGAGGCACTCGTAGTGATAAACAGTGAAAGGTGGAATGTTCCAGAAATTGTCCCTAAGAGATTCAAAATCATCTGCACTCTTTTTAGCCATGCAACACAATTTGAAGACAGACTTAAGCTGTCTGCCACTAAAACCACCAGGTCTCGTCTGGGTACTGCCATGAACAGCCTTGTGTCGTCAAGGTAGAAGCCAGCACAATTTGGATAGCGAAATTGCACGACCTTAAATGTGTCTACAGTGAACCGCAATTCATTTCCTATGGACTACTGGTTTAGACGGTTCCAACAGTTCTGTAAGGTTATCAAACCTTTCGGACACTCTAGGATTCTCCAAAGGTTTCAGTCAGCGGCGTGAAGCAACATCTGTGATCTGACCAAACTGGGTAGTTCGAGCACGAAATTGATTAAAGAAATGAGTCCCAGCAAAAAAGTTGCCTTTAATAGAGAACCAGTCTGATAACTGTCTATTCACCTTGATGCTGAACCAACTTCCGGTAAAATGACCATTCAGACATGTGAGTGGGCGCTCATCGAGGCCAAATGTATGAAGTTTTCGTGGTAAGATCGAGTGGATAGCCCTGTCAAAAGCTTTGAAAGTAAGAAAAACGTACATCCATGGCCGGTCCTGCGTCGTCCAAAAGTTCCAAGCAATCGGTAGGATTCGTGACACACGAGTACTCAATACGCAGGCCATGCTGCTTCTTAGTGATGAGCTCGAGGTTTTCGACCTTGGTACGGAGGAGTCATTTAATAGGCTCTCCATTAGTTCAGAGACCAATTAAAGTAACGTTACTGGTCGTTAGTTTACTGGGTCGTGTTTACACCCACCTTTGAAAATTGGTGTGGTTGTGAACTGTTTCCAAGCTTTCGGTAGACGGCCAGTTGACAAGGAACAACTGGAAAGTATACAGTAAGTGATCATGCTAATTTCCTAGCACAGCTTTTCAGAGAAACAGGGAATATCAAGCCTGCATCGGATGGTTTATTGTTTTGTAGGTGCTCTAATTTGATTGTGACTTGTGACAGTGAAATCTCGGATAAGTTAGTCAAGTTGCTGCTTAGGTGTCGTAAAGTTGTCCATGATTTTCAGTTATCTACACCCACGTACTGTTTATCCAGAACAGCACGACTACACCACAAGACATACTCAACAAACGAACGTTCGGTTTTTTATAGTTGGTACCTATTTCAGGCTGAACGTTACAATGTAATGAGAAGTTTGGTTCTACTCAGTGAGTATCTCGGTAGTCTACAGGGAAATATCTGTTAACGGCATCGAAGATTTCCTCAACGATAAGCTGGCACTGATAACCTACGTTGAATGTGGTGAAGAAGCCAAGACCATTCAACTTTGTCTGGCTGTGTCCATATTCTCGAAAAACTTGTCTTGTGATAAGCCTTTAGACATGCAGTTTGGGAAATAGGTTGCTTAGTTCACTGTAGGTAGCCAAACGCAATTGCCCCGTGATCCCCACGATCAAGTGGAGCTGTGATATTTACACTATCAATCATGTCAACCTTGTTATTAAGAAGATAATCAAGACGAAACGGCGATTGGCCCATGTGTGATATGGTATGGTCCAGGGCGTACCGAAGCAGTTCAGCTTCCATTACTGCTCCGAAAGATGCCACAACTGAAGAAGACACTGTGGTGTTAGATGAATGGTTCGTGAAATCTAGCTTCGGATAAATTAGCCTACTCGGTATAAAAGTGTGGGAGTAGCCTAAAGATGGTATTCTATGCAGAGCATTTCATAAGGCCATATTAACACTCCCATGAGAAGAAAACGGTCTGAAATCCTACCAATCAAACAAATTAAAGTTTGAGTGACACATTACCACTTATTAGACCGATTCCAGAGGATCCAGTAGCACACTATCACCAATAATTGAGGTCTCTAGGTGTGAGCCCAAATAAAGATCTAGACCATCTCCTTTACCGACTCTCCTATTAGTAGAAACACTGTCTTGCCGCGAGTGAACATTTCATCGTCTCACACTTTCTTCTAACATCAGTTCTCTGTGATGTCTACTACAAATGAGTTGTACTCGAAATAGAATTCTCGAAACCCCTCCAGGCTGTCAAAGAGCCAAGCTGGGTTAGTACAAAAACAATATCAGGAGAAAGTTTAAATGCACACAGTAACCACAGAAGATGGATCTACATGGGGACACTCATCAAGTGAGAAGCACTGAGTCAGTGTGTTGTAGTATGCACTGAAGCTAGTTGGAATGGGCTGGATCTGACATCTGCATGAGTGTCACCTGGCGGAATAGTAGGAGCAATTTCACTGGGTATTTTGGTGGTATACCGTTGGCTATATTCATACCTGACTTTTCGTGACCTGTTAGAACGCCACCCAATCCTGATAAGCAGATGTGAACAGGGTGCATGGTAAGCTGTATGCGACCGTTTTGTCATTTCTTCCGTCGAGAAAGTTAGTCTCAAAAGTCCAGGCTTATTTACCGAGGCTAAGTATGTCGGCCTGGTCAGACGATTTGCGTCAGCGACTACCAAATTTGAGAGACGTATGACAGATAGTAGGAATCACCTTTTATCATGAATAGCAACATAAGAGCTTTCTAAAGCAATCACGCTGTGCATAACAAAGCTTCCGCGCCTGTTCTAATGAATTCCTTAGGCCTCAGGCGAGTGCCATAAGCTTGTTTGTCTCGATTCGGGCTCATCCTAAATGAGTTATTACTTCTACTATGGTAACGTCGTTATCTTCTCAGCAGGATACGGTACGAACAGTAACACACAGCGGAGGCAGAAGAAAAACGTACTTGGGGTCAGAGCGTTTTTGCAGTCTTTGAAGTCACTCTGCAAAGATATTAAAATAATCCAACTGATTGAGAAATCTTGAAAATTCCTTTCTGTTGTGCATTTCCTATCTGCTGGCACTGCTGCACTATCCCCAGATAGAGTGAACGCAACTAGTGATCCACATATAACTACGTGAGAAATTACCGCTAACATCTTAGGTATGCTGAAGGCAACATCTAGGGTGTCAGCTTTACAGTATTTAGCATCAAGGTGAACCGACCGGGTCCTTCCCTGCATCTGTACTTGCGCAAGTGTTCCCACTCTCGAGTAGTTTGGTTGTGAACGTCTGTCTGACTGGCGATAGTTAACAGATGTATTCTGACCAGCGGCCTTACTAGACAATGTCACAGTAACTGGTAGGTGTGCCTTATGATGTTAACATAGATACGGTTAACCGGTTGTAGAACCTATGGTCGCTAACGCCCCTTCGATCGGTCTTGTGGCTGTTTTTTGATTAGTTGTGATCCCAGATTCAGTAAGATAAAATGGAAGATATGCTGTATCTTTAATAAGGCGACAGGTGGCATGCATACTGAGTAACACGGTTGGTAGCGTACTTTGACCCTATCTTGATGTCAACGCAACTACGCAGGCTGGCCGCACATATCTTAGATCTCCAACTGGGTTCGTTTTTAAAATATTGTGGGCCAAAGGCCGAATCAGTATACAGGATGAATGAACCTAATTCTTGCATGACAGATAAGTTGGAATCCTACCGTTTTCAGAGATCTCATTGTCAAAGACCGCACACTTTGAAGGC
>QNGE01001903.1:0-25083 GCA_008508345.1 Paragonimus westermani
CCAAACCTGTCCGACATGATACATCCAATCCGCATGTTGACCCGTTAATGAGTGTCGTGGAAATGGGAGGAGGAACAGCATACAGCATTCGATAAAATCAAACGAGTAATTACCAAGGCTCCTATATTAAACTGCCACAGCCCAGCATTATTTCTGGTCATTCAATGTGATAGCAATGAAACTGATCTGGGGCTGCATTATTGCAAAGCGGAAGACCAGTAGACTACTGAAGCGGGAGTCTTTCACCCGCTGAGCGAAACTATGCGCAAATTGAGAAGGAAATGCTGACGGTGATATTCACCCTGGAACGGTTAAGCAGTTATACGTTCGGTCAGAAAACAATTGTTCAAACCGACCACAAACCACTAGTATCAACAGTGAAGAAACCGTTATCCGCTACACCGAAAAAGTTACAAAGAATGCTAATCAGAATGCAAAAATATGACGTCGAATTGATCTATCAGCCGGGGACTCGGATGCACATAGCTGACACCTTGTCCAGAGCTTGCGGAAAAGGTTTCTCCCGCGAAGAGCTTCATCTTGACACTATTGCGACTATGGATTACTCTATACGGAAACCGCACTAATCACCGACCTAAAAGAAAGCAACGGCACAAGACGCTACGTTAAAACGTCTGGCTGGAACAATTAGAAACGGGTGGCCACACGATAAGAAAAAGTTGCTCGAGGAACTAGCAGTCTTCCTTAGCGACTCTGATCAATTTATCCAGGAGGGCGGCTTAATATTCGGGGAAGAAAGAATCGCGACTCTGATAATGTTTCAGCAGAAGACGTTAGAACATGATGTTCACCCGGCATGTATGGGAAAGAACAGCTGTATCCGGAGGGCACACTTCAAGCCCAATTTACGCGCCATGGCATAACTGAGATCTTCTTTTCAGAAAACGGAACACAGTCCATTGGCACGGATTTTAGAATGGTTGCCGAAAAGTGGAGATTCCAGCACAGTACAAGCAGTCCGTGCTACAGTCAGTCAAATGGCAAGGCCTAAGCGGTCGTCAAAATGGTGAACCGACTGTTGCAACTGGTGCAATTATCTGAAAATGACCCATATTTAGTGTTACTGGAGAAACGTAGTGCTCCTAACGAAACTATGTCTCACAGTTCAGCTCAAAGAATGTCGAGAAGAACACGCACGCATTTCCCGACAATAGGAGAACTGCTAAAAAACCCCATCGTTAAACGAAACTGAAGTGTACGACGAACGCTAACCCAAACGCGATGTCACGACAGAGGAGCCCGCGATCTACCGGTTCTACAGGTGGGCAACAAGGTACGGGTACAGTGCTTTCTAGAAAACCCACGGCAACGGATAGAAGGAGTGGTGGTGAGGTACTGCGGTCGTCGGTCATACGAAGTAGGGTACGGAGGCATACTGAAGGGGAGGAATCGAGTGTATTTGAGAAAACGGGTAACATCGGATGATTGGCACTTTCCCACAAGGGAGAAAGTGTTATCACGGAACAGGAGTGGAGAAGTGTCTACACACAATCTAAACGATAATGACCACCAAGTTGCGATCAGTCAAGCAGTTAAAATGTTCCATGAAATATCCAATAAATGTTCGGGGAGTATGTGCCTACGTCTGAGGTGCACAAGTGAAGCTACCGCTATTCGTAGACTGCAACCGGAACCGTGGGCACGAAAGAAATACGTGCAAATGCTTCACTTTGACTGGCCAGATTGCAATCGTTCGAACCAAAATCCTACAAACCATGCTTCTGCACACTCCAACCTCCTACCCTCCACTTTGCTACGAACTCCTAGTGTGTTATTGATCTCTCCTCCACACCTGCTGATCGTCCCACCGGCTCCACATGTTTTCAGCTCCCATTCTCCACTGCCGCCCTATTTGATGTCATCTGTCATTCGGAATAACATGCACGCTATTCAGTCAATGATTGCCCGTTATATAACCGAGGGACTATGGAGAAGAATATATCGAAAATGTACATTCGCTAAAAACCATTGTTTGACTGACAAATTCCAATGCATAACAGTGAACTGAGAATGGTGATGAGCTCAGACCAGTCCAAACCAGTGATGAGACGACCAGTCAATGATGTCAACCGGAGATCCGTACAAACAGACCTGAGAGAGGACACCGTACAACCAATCAGAAAGCATGAAATTACTTATCGATCGAGCATCATTGCTGGCTCAAAACGAGCACGGTCGGGTCGGGCCGAAACAAGGTTGCGAGTAGTCAACGGAAGACACAAATACCGGTAGAAAAACCAGGCAGGATGATCGATACGTTTGGGCGGATGTCATAAATGTGCGCACCATTACCGCTAGGACGGATTGGTAACTGGGCCCAACCTTCGACCAAATGCTTGTCTGACAGTCGCGCCATACGAGGACAGCTTTAAGTTGAGTCAAGATAACTTTAGCCCATTTTTCATCACTTGAATCAAAGCATACGCGCATAGCAACTTAACTGATGGCAATCAGTGCTAACAAGAGCAACACCAAGTGACTTCGGAACTACAGGTAACCGACGGAACTTTGAGACATTCTTTCAGCGGCTCACTCAGTCTATCGAGTCAATCAACATTGGCTCAATTGTATTTGCTGGAATGAAGTTATTTACTGAGCCCGAAACCAAATTTATCTCAGCACGTCCGAGAAATGTCCGTAAAAGTACAGAGCCGCTTGGGTGTAGTTCTACTGTTCATGGGGTAACTGGAAAGTAACCGTACATTTGGATAGTAGAGTACACACCTGGGCAGGCGTACCATTAAATGAGTGAAAACACGGTCACGGTTGTGCAACTGAGGTTAAAGGTCATTCGTTCACGCAAAAATGTGTCGGTCCCCCGTGCAGGTCAATTGCTTGAAACACGGTGCCACGTACAAAGTGAACAGCACTCTCAATCATATTCACAACGTACAAACTGCACATACCATACCATGATAGAATCACTGATTGACTAACTGCCGTCATTTGTAAAAGAACAAAGAATTGGTTAACTAGAGCAGTTTCCACCTCACGAGTTGTTCAACACAGTTTCACAGTACAGTCCCTCTCCATACAAGGAACGCTCACAGTGGATTACATAAGGGCTCCTAGTAGAGGGAAGCTATTTTTAGAAGGGCACACCAGCCCATTCAGTAAGTACACACTGGTCGTAAGGGCCTTAACGAAATGGATGTGTAATTCTGTAAAGCTCTGATGGGGTTCCAATCATAGCTATCAAAAGCACAATGATATTGAGAATTCGAAACAATCACTGCACTTAGAAGAACAAACCAAGATGCGGTTCACACTTGCGCAAAACTGTAAAGATTGAGTGTAAAGCTCAGTAACATTCATCGCAATTGTTTTCAGTCTAATTGGATCATTGTTCTAGTGTCGCCTGCCCTAATTGTCGTTTACTCGCAATCCTGAATCAGTAAGGAACTTCGGTGATTCTGGAACGAATCACTGGGTGTCCATCACCATCATTAGGGCTTCTTAACATTAGTGGCCCATCAGTCATTTTATGGGGAATTTTCCCGTTGGTTCCAGTATCGACCTTGGCTAATTATTTAACCAAGCCACTTGATAAAATTTGCACCTGTAGTTCGGTTGGATTACACCATACGACAGATCATACGTTACATACATGGGATGGATGAGAAGGGTGAACAATCGATCGTCGAGAATCGACCCCCCGCCATAATGTTTGACTACACTGTCGTGACCAGTCAACCGTGCACGCATAAAATGATCCATCTCACACTCGGTCGCGCCTAGGCGATCCACCTATAGCAAGGCTAGAGTGTTTGAGTTTCACGGCGCTTTACGGCCAAGCTCGAGTAAAATTTGGCAACTACCTGGCATGCGAAATGCAAGGGTTAAAAATTATATTAAAAATGCATCGAAGACTGGGGACACAAGTGCATTGTCCGCGAGCAATAAGTTTAGTCCGAAATGGCAGCCTCAAGGATATATATATATATATATAATCAAAAATAGGGTAGACACTGAGTGGTGAACGATTTATTGTGACGTTTCAAATCCACACTAGGATTCGTTATCAAACAAATATATATATAATATGAAAACAGGAAGTGGAAGATGAGCCACATTAGAGTAAAAGTAATGTGCAGGGTGAAGGAGGAAACAAATGTGGAGGGATAAAGAAGAAAAGGTTCACAGAGATCCGCAACATGGGTGCCATTGACGTCTGTCGTTCGCCATGTCAGAGAGCGTCCCCAACCAAAGGTAGTCAGCGTCCTTCGGACGCCAACCAGGATGCAACAAGCTTAAATGGCGTTCGGAGGGCTAGTAAGTTTGTCCTTCAGGCAAAGGAACCTTGGTGTTTGACACATTACCATTCTGGCTATGACTTCTGTCACGAGTGGCAAATAATGTAGGTCTCTGGTGTGTGTGTGTGTGCGTAAACGGGATTGGGGTCACCAACTATGGAGTTTAGAAAAAGATGAGGAAAGGAGACAAACTAGTTTGGTGCGGTAAAATGTGATACAGGATCAAAGCCGACCACCGACGCCTCAGCCAAAGAGTGTTGACAGGAAAACGAGACAAAATTAATAGGTAATGTAAGTTGACAAGTTCATAATTGTGAGAGCAGAATACTCCTTGGTTGCCCAGGTTGGTTTGCGAGGCTTCACCCATAGCCTTTGGTTAAACAGAAACCTAACCCACAAGACAACGAAGAGAAGCACGGAGTTCGCCGTCCACTGGGGACCGACGACCAGTAGTGGTTCGGTTTATACACTCGTTGGATAAAGTTCATCCACCTAAGAGTCCAGATGCACCCTGCAGGAGGTTGCAAGAGAAGCAGCGTAGCAGTTGAGGGATTCACCAACGAAAGTGTATCTGATGTGGTAGATCTGTCCAGCCAGATAGTTCAAGGTCGACAGGGCTGTTGAGACGCTTGCTTCCTGGCGCCTAGAATCGGTAACCAAATTAGTTAACTCGCCATTCGAATGGGGTCCAACCAGATACCCCGTATACCTTACGTGCCCGTTGGAATCGATGATCACCGAGGTGATCTGCAAGCCATCCTCCGGAGGTTGTTCATGGTTGGCGGAGACTGAGGATATCAGTACGCTTGGCGGACAGCGCGTTGTCTGGGAGCCCATGTTCTCCGGGGCACCTGAAACTCCTTTTTGGCAGGGTAACATACGTTATATCCTCAATGAGCTTATGTGGCATTTTACAGAACTAGGCTGCCAACCTTCAATCTACCACGCTATGGTAGTACTATCGCTCACAGCCCCACAACTGTTTAGTTAACGGGAGAACCCGGCTTATTTCGTAGTTAGCCGCCCCTTAATCCGCAGCTTGAGGACGCACCAGGTGGCATTGAGCTAGCCTACCCGTTTACCCAGATGCCTGGAAATACCTCAGAAATGGTCTACCTAAAATCATTACCAGCACACAAAACTGTTCTTTTGAACGCAGCAAAGTAGGAATGATCTGCTTCCGGTAACGGAACGAATGGGCTCTGTAACCGTGAAGCATCCTGCAACAACGTCTAAGAAGAACGGAAATATTACGCAATGCTGCCCGTTCTAACAAACTGACACAGAGCGATAAGAACGACGAAGTGGGCTACGAGGCGCTCCAATTAGCATAGTGGTTTGTGAAATCGAATCACGTAAACAGACGAAACTATGCTCATTTTGCCGCACCATAACGCAGGACCTACTCTGTGGTGGACAAGTGATCAGGCACCTACGACGAAATTTGTACACCCGAACGTATAAGAGATTGCGGCCGAGATTCCACGATTGACTGATTTCGTGAGTGATGTAGCATTTTTGTATGCACGTGATGGGTCGTCCACATGGGTATTATTGAAAGTCTTAGAAAACCTCAGAAAGAGAACATCTACACTTCTTATCCCACCTTCCCATCTGGAGTTCAAATTCGAGCAAAGATCGACTATATATGTATGTCGGATGGATATGGTCAGGCTGTTTAAACCTACACGGCGTAGGCGATCGGAAGGCCGGAGTTCGATGCAGATAATAGCGTGCCAGCAATTACAGAAAACAAAGTTACGCCAATGAACCAGTAAGTATACTCTTGACTAATTCCAGTGTGGTTGACTCGACTACCACCAGTAGGCTTGCGTATGAGAGGGTTCTTCAAAAAAGCGTGCTTTAAATATTGTGAATTCGTTAGCATAGGCTGCGTTAATTAACTGCAAGAGGTGTGGACAGAAGTAACCACGGTCTGAGCAGGCATACGCAAAAAAGGAGGCAAACGAAGGGGAGTCGACTTCCAAAAAACAATCAGGTCAATAGACACGACGAGGGCATTTGAGGCCGATGTATTAAATGCTGAAGTGCACTCTGAAACTAAGTACGGCTAGTAGAAGATTTACGGATTACATCGGATGGCGTCGGGTTTAGACAGCGTGTGAGTAGTCGCGGATGCGTAATCACAGTGAGTGACAGCCAAAACAACGGAAAATACGGGTGCAATAAATCATCCAGAGCAATGGGAAGACGCAGCTGTCAATCCCGATACAACCAATCTGTCAGCTGGGTTTAATTTTCTTGTGACAATTAACAGAGACAACCAACATTCAGCAGTCGTCGACGGAAACCGGGTATTGACGGAATGAGTAAGCGCCAGCAAACAAATACAGAACTACACACCAGAAAATGAGCAAAAAACAAACTGTCAGGAACGCAAAAATGGACATAACAGCGCACTGGTGTGTGCGCATGTGTGCTCTTGAAAACCAATGACCACCGTAGTCTGTTAGATCACTCGCTCCGCTTTTCACAAATCTTTTCTTTCACTCAGCTCTGGCGGTGCACTGTATAATGAATGTTTTGTTCGTTTTTCTGTCCAATGCTAGGTTTTCAGTTTTTCCTTTCATGCTGTCTAGAGCGCGAAAATACGAACTTATACACCGAGCAATTTTTTGCCTTATACTCCCAATATCTTTTTTCCCAGCTTAGATTTTATAACTGGAGTCTCTTTATTTCTTCTTTCCGAAAGGCAAGGGTTTTATGTTCCCATCAATCTACCATCTGCCTAACCATCATTGGCCGGCTGGACCACAAACACCTCCACGCACACGTCTACTTGGCTTATTTTCTAGGGGATACACTGGATACGGAGAGCGTGAGTGGAACCACAAGTGGCGCAACGTATGCCACTTGTAGTGGAGGCTATACGTGGTCATCCTTCGGTTGCCGTCACTGTGACAGGCTAATCTGAAACGCACACCACCAATCATATGATGTGCTGGAATGATCAGAACCAAAATAGAAAGAACCGCTGTGTGTGACAGCCATGATCGTTAAGAAGAGAAAATGAGGCGAAATATTTTGAGGATTGTGAATGAGAAATAGATCTTTCGGACAGTTCTACAAAACTGTGATGATACGGTGGAAAAGATTGTCGATTTAGCGTAGATATCCCATTAAAATATTATCAATATAGTGGGAATGAAAAAAATGGAATGGACAAAATATGCACCTAAAGAATCCAAAAATAATTCAAACAGTAACAAGAGATAGTACATTTGCAAAGGTAAACTGTGTTTAACTGGACAGATAACAGGTTAGATAAAAAGTTAAACGTCACTGTCAGTAAGAGTTTTCAGCTAAATGTCTCACTGATGATAGCCGATAGTGTTACAATCTGTCTAAAAAAAGTACTAGAACCGCGTGAACTAGACTGGCTGTAGACAATGTGGAATCAAAAATCTGGTCCAATATCAGATAGTATGCGGCAAGCAGTAAGCACTTGGAGAATCATACCATTCCAATGAAGGTTAATAATTCCGGTGCTACACATATAGTCAGCTAAAGTACCGCGACTAATTGTAGTATGCTCATCGGTAATTACCGGCGACAGTTTGTCGAATACATACGTATGTCGGACAGATGCAAAATGACCAGCGCGCAACTAGGTAGGTGGGCTCAGAGTAATGAAGATATCACAAACAACGAAGTTGTCGGTAAGTGACACGATAAGATATGACCCAGGTCCTCATTGTCAACAGGGCTGCATCTTCGACCACGCAGAACGTCATAAAATTGTGATGGTACTACTCACAAAGTATGGTAGCCTTCAGTGATCACAAACAATTTCGTGTAAGTTCTGGTGTAAGGAGATATCTCCCACTTGATTAAGTAGCTTAAATAAATCATGGTTTACGGTGTTGAGACTGCACATCATGATGACACCTGTCCAGTCAAAACAGACAGGAGGTAACAATACAAACGGCCGGGGCTTGGTCGATTCATAATCAGGATGGAAAACGTGGCTATTCTGAGTTCCATAAAGTACAACGACAAGGGATGGCATCTAGAGCAAGGCCGAGTTACGGAGAAATCCACTTGATCAGAAACTCTGGCATATGCCAGTCGTCATCGCCGTACACTGTTGAAGACACAGTGGTCAGGAGCAGTACGCATCGATTAACTGAGACTAGGATCTGACAAGAAAACAGCACGGCACTTATTCTCGATCACCTATGCTTGCTTCTCGGTACTGATCACCTACACGACTTTGCCAAATACAACTCGTTCTTCGATTAATCGAGTTCCATACGAACTCGCTACATCTATCCTCTCACCGCCTGACTTGAAACCTTACAAAGAGTACTACAAAAGTGATAATAAACGATATGACATTGTTTTGAAGACAGCTCACATACGGGGCTTCAGTGGCCTACCAGCTCATTAACACCTTGAGAGGTTCAGCCATTCTGGAAGTCAGTAACAACGGTAAACGTTATTGCAACAGGTATCCACAGCTCAAACCAATGATGTGGTTCAAAGAGACCAACTCACATCACCCCATCAACCACAAGCAATTTTGTGCGTCGAGTGTATTACCATCATCTTGCGTTGTGAGGATGTTAAAGAAAACGTCGAGTCGCTAGCCACTGAGGCTCTACGTGCACATCTTTCCATGTAACTTTCTGTGGCGATATTGTGAATCAACGCCCGTTCTCCATATTTCAGTTGATTACCGTGCCGAGTTCGATGCTACTGTTCCGTGAACTTTTCGCTAGTCGAATGGCGCCGAGAAACCATGATAACAAAGACCGAACACTTCTTTCACTCTATGTGAGGAGCCAGTGAACGTATAACAGTGCAGTGTGTTGCGACTGAGAGTCGTGTCCATTTTCCAGCTAAATTCGAGAAAGCTAAATGATATGAAATGTCTATCTGAATGCGAACACTGCGGTCAAATGTGAGTGATGGTCAACTTGAAGATATGAAATGTCTTTGTTAACTTATTTGTCCAAGTGTGTCTCGGTGTGTGGCCACAACTGTGAACAATCAAAAGCTGAGGAGCAACTAGGCTGATAGTCCAAACAATGGTTAAAGAGTGTAAGAAAGTTCACTTTAATATGTGTAATTTTAAAGAATAGAGTGCCTAAATGGTGAAAAAACATCACATGTGGCCAACAGTTTATTGCCGGTAAATGCCGTATGCTTACCACTGTGCAAGATCAAGGTGTCAGAACATTTACAGGGCCAGCAGTTGCGGCAGCTCGGCTTTAACTCGAGAGATTGTAATTAATAGCCGGGTTTCGTTACCATCGGCCAGTTATGAGTTCTTGCTAGCATTAAACAACAATGCGATGAAATGTAAATCAAACCTTTAATCCCTAAGTTGTGCTTGGTCCAAAGACTGAACCACAATAATCCACGCACAGAGTAAAAAAATGTAGAATTCCTCGATACTCAAACAGTTGGACATTCCACATTTTGTGTCTCCATATTGATCAATCCCAACAAATATGACCACTGTAAAGAAACTCTCTGAAATATCACTCAACCACGGCGTTTAATACTAGCCACTGCAAAATCGAATCAAAGGATCGTAGACAAATAGTCCATTGAGAGTTTCAGATCCAGGAACTTATTTCAACCAACAACGATTAGGATTAGAAATACACCGTAAGTGGGCCAGTGCCGAGTTTTACAACAAAGAGGGTTAAACGGGGCTGTCGATAGGTAGATACTCACCCCGTCGACTGGTTCGCAAAAGGGGTTTGGGTGCCAAAAGGGTGCCACTACCAGAAGTTACAGCATTGTTAACAGCCGTCTCGGAATTGGCTGATACATCTTTACTGTTGTGTAGATCTTGGTTGTAAGGTTTCAGAATTGCGGTAGGCAGACAACCGATTTGTCCAGTCTGATGACTGATTACTTTCCACAAACGAGAACTTCTACAAAGAGAGAGCAACAGAAGTACAAAGCGAAAACATGAAACAAATTCTGAACAGTGTCGGTATTGTATGAGCTGTTAAAAAGGCGTACCCATATTATCAACAAAAATTATAGGTAAAATGAATCAAATAACCATTTTTCGAACCACAGGTTGTGTAACGGACAGTCACCAACAGTCCTCAAAGAAAGTAAGGTTTGTGTAGAAAATGGATTAAAAAAATTGAACTGAACCAAACTAAACAAACCAATAGAGGAAGGGCAAAACCGGGTGCAGGTAACCAGATGTTTCATTTACAACCAAATGAGGGTGTAGAACAATCTTTGAAGAGGTTCCAATCAAATGACTGAATTTAGACAGATAAAGCTCGGAGTGTAAACTTTACGCAGACCACAAGTGGTGAAAAACAACTAACAGTCCACGAGGAGTATAAAAGCGTGATTTAAACCCCAGAAAAGCCCGAGAAACAAGGAATGAGTGGCACACTGACTGATGGAGCACAAATGCAGTACTGAGACAAATGAACAAATGAAGTGATAACAAAGACGCCCGACAAAAACGGTGGGGTTTCAATTATGATGCGAACGGAAAAAACGAAAAATGTAAAAGCCAAATCAATGCTCAAAATAATAACTGCGATATTCTCTGTGAAATTTCAACACTACCAGAAGCAGTGCTGAAGCGTCTGGCTTCAACAATTATTAAGTGAACTATGTTGGGTAATGTCTACCCTCAATTTTTTTACAGTCCTCCAAGACAAATGGCACTTGTCCCAGCTAATATCCTTTGCCACACGCTGTAGTACGCGGGCATCCAGCAATGAAACTGCACGACTTTCAGTTATCAACAGAATCTCTGGTACGACTCACAATTACTTGATCACTTCATTTCCAGACGCCACGTTCCACATGTGTTGAAGCAGCCATTCAGGCATTAATAAGGCGGTATAGTCGATGGAAAATCAAATAGCCACAATATGCAGACAGGCTATGCACGTTGCTTCTAGTACAACAGTTTCAACGAGCGAGCTTCATTAGTATGAAAAACAGCTAGAAGATGCACAGTACTACGACGCTGTATCCCAGTTGTCTGGAATAGGAGGTACCGATTTTTGTGATCTCCTAAGTCGAATCTTGTCCTCGGTGTTCACTGTGACTCTCCCAAAGTAACTTAACTGGAGTGGTACATGGGAGGCATCAGGCCAGTAAACCTAAAATCATGAAAGCTATTACTGGTAAGAACACTTGTCTCAATCATAATCATTTTCGGACGCTGGAACGACGGAGAAGGAAGTGGAATGGGAGATAAAGAAGCGGTTTCATAACGTGCGAGACCGTGAAGGTGAACAAAAACAGAGAATGAAAACTGATGTTACTCAACTGTTATTCGCTATATACATGTGTCAATGAGACATATGTATACATGCAGGTATATGTATATGTCTTTGCACTTAGGCGTATATAGCTAATGGGCTGCTTTCAGATTTGTATGCTAAGTACCCATTGCCACCATGGAAGTGGGAACTTCACAGTATACCGCAGAAATTGCGAGCGATTGCCGCATGTGGTACAGAGTATCACGTATTCCACGTAATGTGCATCGTTACGATAACTGTCATTACACTTCTTTTCATCTCACACTTCAGATCATTGTAATACGTGCATGCAAAGTATAAGTCCGTGAGTCGGGTATGACGGATTATCATCCACAACTTCGTGCTTCCGTCTGTAAACTGCGTTCACATTTTAACTGTCATAGCTAATGTATCAAATCAACTATCAGTTGCCTTCCGAACACTGGTTCCCGCTTGTTGCGCAACAATTCCAACTTTTTGCTTGCGTATTTTCATCCTCACTTCAGAGAATTCTTCATTTACAGTATTCAGTTCGTTACCTTGCAGATACTCTTCGACGATACACAATCCACGTGGACAATGAAGTTCAGTGAGTGAAGGCCTGAAACTAATGTACTGATTCGAATAATTGTGCTGTGCATTTATGATGATGCGTGTATTTACACTGTTTCGTTCATTGTCGCCTGTATTCTTGCAATGGCGGGTCGTCCGGTAGACTTGGGAGCAATAGAGATGGATTAGAGCAATAAATAATGACGGACTGAAAGAATAATGAGTAGTAGTGGAGAGAATAAGTATATGGTGAACAGATCCGTTTACCACATAACAAAAAACAACAGAACATGAGGTTGGTAGAGACTGAAAGTTAAGACCGTTCAAGTTAACTAGCAATGAACTAGGGTAGAGAACAGAACAGACAGCTGACAGCTTCTATCAGGGTTTACCAAGATTTTGCGCTGAAGTCACACCTGGGAGTCAACTACAAAGCTGGAGCAAAAGTTGGCAAATTAGGTCACATATGTTCAGGTAACCGTACCTGGTCCAGTTCAGAATGACAAATGATGTTAAGCTTACCCACAGGGCGATGCACCCGATGTCCTCTTTCTTTAAACAGTATGGTAGAAATCAAGGTGAGACTTTTTCTATTTCTTTTACGGATGTAAAACTTTAAAATAGGATCTCGATCTGTGCAGATACATGTTATATATATATATATATGATGGGGACGCCTTTTTTCCGTCAACTTTCCAGCAAGGATTGAGCTCCCAGTTTATGAACGCCGCAGTCAGAAAGTCATCATTTAGAGCAGAACCCTGTAAAACGTTTACACACCCTTGTCAATCATTACAGTACGAAAGATTAACTGATATTTTTGTTCACGCATTTCCAACGTTGTTTAGATTACTCGCTAGGCCCTCTTCGAGATCTGTGGAAAATATCCGAGTTTTATCACCTGACATTCTCTCTTACATAGAGTATGTTATTATTCCGAAAACAGTTGGTTATCTTTGATGCTTTCTTAAAATACTTCACAACTTCTCTCCATCCTATGGCATAATTCATTATGAACTGTTAACATGTTGGCTTTAATATCCCCTGGTTATATTCGTTGAAACTCTGGCGAAAAAGCACATTAATCAAAATTAATCAATCATGCATTTTTCTGTTGAAAATTGATCATACTTCACCCAACCGTTTCTTTCTAATAACCAAAAAGTGGGCTATAGCTTTCTTTAACAATCAGTTTGCCTACAGATCCTCATGAAGTGTTCATCAAATATGACCGGGAGCAATGCTATGAATGGTGCTACGCCTCCTTATGAGCACACTTCTGTGTAGATAGCATCAGCTTTTCCTCGCTTGGCTCATAATTTCTGCAACAAACACGATACAATGAGTGATTTGAGGGAGCAGTAAATTGTATAACCTTTGCTTTGCTTATATTGTCCACCATATGTTTGATGAAGAACCTGTACATTTTGTTGCCAGTGAGCACAGTGTATGATCAACGTATCTAACAGACGTGAATTACTCAGAACATCAGTGAATTGTCCGAATGCGTACACTTAGAACAACTCTCTCATGCCCAAGAGAAAGAGACAAAATCACTTACGTTGTACATGGAAAGCTATGAACGGACGGCTAGAACTGGCAAATCCCCAGTCCAATAATGAACGACTAGATAAGAAACAAGACAACTACCGCGTACAAGTGACAGTTTCATTCATAGCGGTAAACCCGTGTACTACGTCACTTTAATTAATAAGCTACTTTCGGTGCCTGCAATCTTCACTGAGGCGAGTTGCTCTATAGACACCTGTGAAGAGCAGAGTAAAGGTGGGGCTAGATGCAACACAAAGTGTCATGCGAAGTTAAAATGAGTCGAAACAAAGAGAGCCCTGGTAACCGGAGTCGGCAGCCCGATCAATTGTTGGGAGTTCACAAGGCGATTAAGGGTGTGCCAATATGACAGAAAAGAAGCTCTTGGTGTTTGTCTCTACAATCCCTGGTTAACCAGACAAAGAATTTCCACAATGGATTACTTGTAAATCTCGGATGATATCCAAGTTCCGTTCTTTGAAAATGTCCGAATTGGTCCCTCGGATTGTTGTGTATTTATGATAACCCATCCATAGAAGAGGCCGGTCTCATTTTAAGTGTCATCGCTCACCCATAGAACAATGAGAGCAAGCCCCGGCTTGAAAGAAGCTGAGGAAGAAGACGTAATTAACTGACTGAACCTATCGCAGTCGTCGTATGTGGCTCAACGGTTCACGAGGCAGGTGGAACAGTTGGGCCACATGTTAACTTGATAAAGCAGACTCTGAAAGGTAGAAACGAATGAAGAATAGAACCTGAACTTGCTTCGGTTATACCGATCAGTCAGCACATTGTAATTGTTAGTCGTGGACTACGTCAATCATCGCTGAATCTCACAATAGCGAAGACGCGTGAACACAAACAGCGTGGTTTTATGAAATCAGTAAACAAAGCTGCAAAAGTAGTCAACAATTTTGAGACGACAATCAATTGAAGCTGTGGTAGAAAAACCAAAAACATTGTGTTTCATGATAAGTAGTGGAACATTTTAGCTGACAATTTAAAACACTGAGTTCCCTTTAACCACTTCATTAGAGCAGAAAGAAGACACATATTGCGATATGTTAACATTTCATTTACTCTGATCAGTCGCAAGCGTAAAACATGCCAGTTATATGCATCATACAGATGAGGACAGACAGGGGCTAGGCACACATACAAGCACACCAATTATTATGTAGACATGACCATGGCAACCCGACAGGTTGCTTCAACCACTTCTTCTTCTGCTCGGATGAAGTGACATAATTTGATCGCGGTTCCCGCATTCAGATAGATCTTACAGCCAAGCCCCGTCAGAAATAGTGACTAAACTCGAGATTTGTTATCGATGAAGGACGTCAACAGTGCATATCCACATCACTGTTGGGATTTGAGCTCCGGTTGCCTTTTCATCGGACAACCGTGTTGTACTAAGAACACTTAGCAACTTACATTCCTGAAGTAACTGAAGAGAGTTCACTGAAAACATCTTCCTCATCACCAAAGACCAGTGGCAGACGAGTCACAACGCTCGGCTTGTAGGGTGGCTTGGACCGGGGCAAGCCCTCGCAAACTAGCGACATACCAAAGGCAACTTGATATTATAACATGGAATCCTCAACCAACCATACCACTCACTGCGAAACCAACTCTTGTTTGGTCAGATTCACCAGTTATGAATTAACTGATCAAAATTATAACATGTGGATAACACTCATTCAATGGTCGAGTGTGACCGATCTTAGTTGATCTTCACAAATAAAGCCCTACATCCACACACTACACCAAGCAGAGTATTCGGACAATCTGGCCAGCAAAACAGTCACTCTCATTTGCACGCTGAAGTGTGCTAACCACACACATGATAGGCTGTCGTTGGGGTTAAATCTTCTGCTACCTCCGGTAGTCTTATTAACTTCCTCTAGTATTCTCTTATTTACACGCCTACAGTAGCAAAGTTCCCGAAACCATTTTAGTGACGGCATCATATTCTTCATTTATCACTCATTCCGAACTGTTCAATTCAGAACAACATGACCATAGACACTTTCAGTTTGAATCAACTTTCCCATGAGAGCGCTTCATAAGAAAACACCAGTACCTGATACCAATCATTAACTTTGGTATATTCATGAGAAAAACGTTTGATCAGAGACCAGATACAGACGACGGTGTGGAACTTAGTTCACAAAAAAAGTAAATCACCTAAAATTAGCATGCCTTCCAACCTTGGCAACATCTTAGACAGATAAATAAGTGAATGTAAGGCTAACTGTTTGAAAGCAATATAAGTAAGCAAGAAATCGATAAAACATTAAACAACTGCATCGTTCACTCTGACAAGTGAACCAATTTGGCAACAGTAACAACAGCGGAGAGGCTTCATACAGTTACAATAGTTTATAATTTCACAACGACGGTGAAGTTGATGAACAAACAGCAGTTACATATGTTCACAAACAGTACGAGACAATGAGATCTTTGCGAGTGATACACATGAGTCAGCAAAAAATAAGACGCTACAGAATTAGTGTTGAATTACGATACACATTTATGCGAAAAGGCAAGAATGGCATTGTAATTCTATACGATAAAGTGCCATAATTAGTACCTGTTTAATGGTCAAAATCCTCAGAAAATACATGGCCAGTTTCGTGGCTGTTGCCGCTCTCAGATATGCGTATCCGATGAAGTTCGAGCACAACATAGGAATGGCAGATGCTGAAATTTGTGTATAACTCATTTGCGAGCTAGTTGTACCGTTTATCTCGGACGAACTGGAGTCAATAAGTCAGTGCGGGTGTTGAAAACACTAGGTGGAACTATGTAGAAGTTCTGTCTGCCTCAAACATTTAGGCGGTACAAATAACTCGTAAATCAAAGTATCCATAGGGAGGGTAGACTCCATGAAGTACTTGATATGCTTCCGGATTTTGTTCAGTTGCGTTTTCAAAAAAGAACAAGTCATAACAGGATCGAGATGTATTGTTAAAACGACACCACGCTATGACGCGGTCATGGGTTACGAAAGTCTTGACCGCTCAGTTGAACCAAGTCGGCAGATATCGTCTGTCCGATTGAGAAGTTCCAGACCATCCATACAACTGGTAAGAAGCATTCTCTGATATGCCAGTAGGTCGCCCTCAATGGCGAGCCTGTATGCGCGCTGTTGTTGGCTTCCCTCTTCTGAAACTCCACTATTTTTCCTTTTCTTCTGTCTTGTCTGTTCTTCTGCACAAAGGTTTGTCTATTTACTACACTGCAATTTAATGGGCCATTGCTAGGACAATCGACAGCCTGAATCACTGTATGCACCGTATGGCACAAAACTGGAATTTTTTGACGTTGAAATCTGTTTGATTACAAGCGTATCTTTTCGGTTCTGAAGATGGTAGTCTGACACTGCTCGTTCGCTGCCGATTCAGTACGGAACGCCCGTGTATATGCTACAAGTCCTTGACTACAAGCCTGCGGATTATCACTGGAACACTGTGATAGCAATGACGACGTTTGCCGAAATGCCTTCGGAACCGAAAGACTGACTTCTTATCACAAGCTTTGTCTGAGTGAACATATTTTACAGGCACCAAATCACCGCTTGCGACGACGTGCCTCTCTTGCGAGTGGTGGTTTAAACTAGAAGTCAGCATTTGATGTGAGTTCGAAGCACTACGCCATTGATATTGATGCCTGCTCAGGACGGTGTTCCGGTTTTCAAGCTGCGGTCCGAGAGAATAGTCACCTTTGGTTGTGAACGTTATCTGCTAAGGCGAAGTCGAGAGCGCTCGTGTTACGAAGCTCTATGTACACCGATGTAATGTTTGCTTCTTCTCTTCACCTTTCTGGTTTCTTGTCTTACGTAGTCCTAAATTTCCTTGTTTCCTCTTTGCTGTGGCACGTTCGCCACTTTATTGGGCTTTTATCGAGGCAAAAATATACGCAGTATGGGCCAACTAAAGTCCATTAATCAATGAGAAACCGTTCTTTCTCATACAACCCAACCACAATTCCAATGCTTCTCTCAATAGGTCTGAGGAACAACAGTTTTAGGTCGTACTTCACCCAAAACGTCACGTGACCATCAACTCAGATGACTTGTTTGATGAACAGAAAAAGAGGGATCATAAATCAGCTACCAGAAACTTGGATGAAATAAAGTGAAAACTCACTTTCTTTAAAAAGGACTGTTTTTGTTATACCTCATCGGTGGTGCATATGCTTGCCAAGACCGAGATTTATACTCCAGTTAACCCACTTGTGAGATGACCATGTCGATCATTACACCAATGGCCTCAACAAACTACTATATCAGAAATTTCAGTCAAATCCACTTACGGGTAGTGTCCAGAGTGACAGATCTTTCCGGGAAGAGATTTAATGGCTGACCTCTCAACTCAGATCGATAAAGTCGAACAACAATGATTTCCAATTAAGTTGAAATCACATATACCATTTAATTTGCTCAACACTGTTGGGACATTAAGCTTTCCATTCTCATCCTTAGTATGACAGAAGGGAAATAATGTATAACCAGAAAGGTTTCCAAGAAAAAAAATGCTGGTCAGACTCCTGTATGAAATACACCACGCCCCAAACAGAATGAAAGCAGTTGATTCGTAAAAAGTCCACCGGGGTTTAAACCGTGGTTACTGCAAATAAGTTCAGCCCGGATTTGGGCAGTCCGACGACAGCCTACGCAGGTTTCTGCGCGCAGTATTGCGTGGGTGTACAATATTTATAAACAGAAAGCTGACTCACCGTTTACCCAAAACGTAGACAAGCTCATTTGCCCGAACAGACAAATGCCGACCCAGACTGCGCATGCCCGAAGAACGGAACACGTGAACGTGCTCGCGGTGGTCTTCGACCGTATCGTCCCGCTGCTCATGATCAATCTCGTCCGTGTCCGTGTCCGGTCGATAGTCACGCGTGGTCAGCCAACGTTCCGGACAGAGACGTGGAAGCATGCCTGAGAGTGGAAGAAAAAAACGACACGTAAATGGGGACTAACAAACAGCAATAACTACGCCCGACCAGACAGCAAATGTAATAAACAGTCTGTTCCAAGTTTATCGTCCGAGATGTGGATAGCCATTACACGTTTTGCGGGTAAACAGAAGATAGATGGAGGTTTGTGCTGAAGCTGTCCCTCGTAAGGAATTCGGTAAATGTTCAGTGACGACGAAGTTCTCCTTTGCTCAAATAGTATCAAGTACGCCAGCGAAAACAAAAAATCGCAAAATTGCGCATTAACAAATCACAGTAACATACACTTTGATGTTGCAATGGACTGGTGTTAGCAGCAAGGTGGAAAACAGTGAGCTTATAATACCTTATAGCATCGGACGCGCAAAACGGACTGCTTGGGCGTTCATGGTCATCAGGCACACAGCATGGCAAACCACGAACAAACATACTTTACAGACGGTATGCACGGAAGGTAGACAGTAACAAGTCACTGCGAGCAAACGGCCTCACGAAAATGAGCATCCCACAGACTGTGTAGCAACCAGTAGTACGAACAACTGTCTGGTTCTCAGTCTAGCAAGTGACACACGACCTTGTTCAACAGAACAATAAGCGTTCCTGTAGCCCATAAACAAAGAGTCACCACTGCTGTCATCACAAACGACACAAACGGCCGGGTTGTTTATAGGGATAATTTACTCTTGATAGTTGGTCAGGTATATATCGAAGTTGAACAGTGCTAAAGTTTGATAGCAGATTCAGCACCAGGCAAACTTTTGGAAAATAAGCACCAGAAGGCAGTATTGCTCTTGTCAATAATGCACATCTGTGTCTCGACCAGGATTCTGACTCCATGTACGCAAACTGGCCGTGTTAATAACTACGTGATTGGCCTGACATTACGCACGATCAAATTAGCATATCTATAGACATTCAATGATAATCACGAGTTTCTAACGTTAAACTGTCACCCGAGGACCATTGAAAAAACCTGCCCACATATATAGAAAAAACGGACAGAATGATTCATACTGTACAGTCCGTATGGCCCTGAAAAAATGGACACCTCACTCGATATATCGTTCCAACACCACACAAACCAGTTATGTAGAAACCCAAGGAGATCGACCAAAATGGAAGTAAAAAGGACCTTTCTGTGGACAACGCGTTGAAGTTAAATCAGCAGTCGGTAGACAAAATGAGCGGGCAATAGCAGTCCGTATGAAATTTCAACGGAGAGTGGAATTTCTGCTGAACAGTAGTTCATAAAATGCATGAAAACCCTAGACGTCAAACAGTGTCCCGAATAAAGCGTCCGCACCAACGACTGTTAAATGCGCGGTCACTCTTACATCGAAGACAGTGGTTGAATCTTTGAAGCACGTTAGGGACAACGTAGTCTATGCAGGGAACAGCCATTACGGGACGTTGACATTGGTAATCTGAATGAATTCACGTCCCAAACGCCTCCTCTTACGTTCAAACACACACAAATGCAGATGAGTGTGCAGACATCCGCCGACACTATTCCGAGTAAAGCGTTTCAGCTTACGTCTGTTGGCTAGCAGCAGAATCACTCAACGAAGAACCATATACATGGTAAATTTGTGCAGATTTAGAAAAGCGGTTATTCGGAACTCGTGGATTTGTTGATTTTACGCGATATGCTCATCAATGAAAACCAAACGGAAACGACGGCTCATTTGACGTGCAAGCACCATTTATTGGGGAAACTCTAATGTACCAGCCATTATGTAAGATGTTAGAAATCGTCTGGCTGTTTGAGCGTACAAACAGAATTGTGGTTCACAGTTTGTCCTGAGAATCGTAGGTATCAAATTCAGGCAGCTCAATTGACCAACTCAGAACATTACTATAAGTCACCACATCACTCCCATCATCAACGGTTTAAATTAGAATTCCGAGCGGTTTCCCACAAGTCCGCCGAAATAGCGATTGGACGTGTCCGCCATACTGGGAGGAAAAATATGAATTCGGAAAGTAACCACCTGGTTATGGAAACGGGGAACTGAATATTGCTGTGGTATATTGCATGAAGACCTTAAATGAGTCGAAGAGTGTGTTGAAACATAATCCTGCACATGTAAATGGGTAGGAAGGAATCAAAGTAGTTCATAAGACGCCAACTTCAAAGTGTAAATGTTCTAGGCAGCTCAAAAACTCCTCACCAATGGCAGTGCACCAGTCCGGTTCGATTTCACCTAAACACACTCAGGCGGACTGATGCAATGCTCACGTTTTATACAGGTTAATGAACGGATACAGCGGTGGTAAAGCAGCGAATTTTACACACCCTCGGTGCGAATGGACAGTCTTTAGCCCGGGCAGCAAGATTGGGTGTGCATACCCACTTATACATCCTTGAAGGTCAGAGAGAAACCGAGTCATGTGCGTTTGGAACGAATCTTTACGCGCGACGGGGCACAAAATGCACCAGTCGAGGGTGAACGTTGAACAGACGAACACGATAGACAGTTGTAGCAATTCAACTTTGTATTAATTGAGGTGTCCATCTACCGCTGGCCGGTGCTTCAGAAACTTGTAGCGCGAATGGCTGTAGATTAGATAAAAGTCTACCATCGAACTAATCGACTGTGGGCATAAGAAATTAGTTGCAATGGATCTACACCTTGGAGACCACCGAATGAACTAATACGCACTTTTAAAGATAGGTAAATATATCCAGTTGAGGAATCTGCAATCAAGAGCCTTTCAGTAAGCATAAAACAAGCAAAGTCTAGCTACTACCTAGGGAAGCAGCACACACATTGATTGGACCTAGTCCCGAAAACCCTATGAGGACTTCTGCTCCCACATCCGACATGCTGCAGGCAATCCGTTGCTGTCTATCAAAACCAACGCTTCAGAAAAAACGATCACGAGTGCACCTGATGAGGCGTCATGTAATCGACTTGCAGGCTTCTTCTTTTCCTCTGACAGCAATGGTCTGAGCAGAACTAAGTAACTTTAGGTAACTAGAAAAACAGTGCCGAATTTATACAGAATCAAGTGTCAACATTAGCGACTGGTATTGGGCGAAAAGCGGTTTAAGTGGCCTGTTCGTTGTTACGTTCCACGACTGGGTTGTTTAAATCCGACGTGTTCAAACAACTTGTTTTAATCACCACCCCCAACAAACAAATTCCATATAGCAGGTGATCACCATTTTGGATTAGTTGGTACCGATCAGTAACAGTTCCGTTTGCAGCAGTTTGTGTGTGGGCCTTAGATCGCAAGCTGCTCAAGCCTAGACAGAAGGATCGAACCCAGAACCATATGGGCCACGTTGCCCTGAACGATATGACGCTCACATAAAACTGACGCTAGTAAGGGTGAAGACGGTTTCGAGAAAAGCGCCCCAAAGTGAAAAGGCGACGGGCAAAAGTTGGATGTACAAGTTGAAATCCTTCACGTGCAAGCACATCAATGAACGCTTTCAGACTGTCACAAGGAACAATGCTCAACATGTATATACAGTTACTTGATACACACGTCATAGAACTCAACACAGTCAAGTGATAGATCAACCATGCATTACTCACACCTGAGGGCTTACTCAACATTTCCAAATCGTCTACCGCCGAACTACGTAAGGCGTACAAACAATATACAGCTAAAAAAGCAGTCGGTTAATAGTGGACCACAAACAACATTACGCTATCAACAAAGTGGACGCTCAGATGAATCGAGGGATGAAAACATCCGTTACAAAGCTCGGCACACTGGCTTAAACGAAAAATAAGCCCAATACATCGTACACACCCACAAAACTGCTGACGTAGTAGATCTGTCAATAACAAATCGGATATTGAAGGAACAAACGCAACGTTGTACATTCCACATGATTCCAGTCACGGCCAAACAAACCGCCCACAGCACGCGTCAGTCTATTTCACTCATTCGTGAGTGTGCGCTCACAAGTTATCAGATGGAATTTGATTTCGTAGTTCTAGCTATCGGAATAGAAATTGCATCGAAGAGACAAGTGGATTTGACATTAACAATTGTATGCATACATATATACAATACGACCATTTTCGATTTGAAAGATTAGTCCAAGTGCCACCTGCCTGTGTGCGTGTGTGTGTGTAGTGTAACAAGCCATACAACCAGGATAGTAAGGGCTGGAAAATCAATTGAACACGAGGTACACGAGAAAGCAAATAAACACACCAACAAACCACCATGTGGCCAGCCAACTGGATCCGGAGTTCTATTTACTCAGTACTGGGTGGAACTAGGGGCAGAAAGCACAGCTGACGCCCTGTTGGCACACGCCCTGACCTCCACCATCACTGTTGTGAAGTCAGCCGTTCATCAGGTTGGCTAAAATACAACCGAACCGAATGTGCCTTCGACCACAGTGTATGGCGTAGGTGAATCACTCGTAAAGAAAAAACACACGCATCCAATCACCAAGACGATACACGTGTTCGCTAAACCCACACAGCCGCGGAAAAGGGACACAAAACCAAGCGATAACACCCAGCTAGGTAGGCTGGATTGAGCTGCGTTTGTAAGATTTAATCGACAGACGGGATCTGCATCCAACAAGCAGCGAGGAAATATTGGTCGGAACGCAGCCGAAAGCTACTCAGGACAGTGAAACATAATGCAATATATTTTAAGGAGACCGCCTTAAGATCAGTCAACTTGAACTATAAGCTCTAAGCCCGAGTTCACAACTGAAGACCGATCAATGTCCGTCAACTCAGATGTAAAGCTTGAAAACAGAATGTCGAGACGTTTCCAACACACTGAATCATACATGGGCAGAAAAGTATACAAATGGGTCGATAGAGGAATCTGGCGTGCATGTTTCAAACATTTCCAGCTGATATTAGGAGAATTAATGTTACTCGAGGAAAACAAACATGAAGTTGTACAGAGACTACCCCGAGTCTGTGGTCATTACATCACCAAATGGCTCGTGATTTTAACTAAACGTTGGATACTTCTCAACACTGGCCTCCTGACTCCACTGTTCGACAGTACGTAGTTAAATCTCAACTCAAAGTTTGCAACAAACAAATCGTTGCAACCGAAGTAAAAAAACGCTTGGTTGCACAAAGTTCAGCATAAACTGCCTGTCCATCTTCCAGACCTGATGTTAGACAATTAAATGGCAGCGGTTGCTTATCGATTTTGTACTAAGGAAACTGCATCAACAATGATGGAGGCATGGGAATTGAATCGGAGAAGCTTCTTAGTTTGGAAGCAGTTGTTCTCAGTTGCCTCCACAGTGTACACATGACATAAGGAGGACTTTGAGTTGGACGGAACAGGAAGTCATCAAACTGGATGCAACATGAAGTTGGAAGTGGGACTTACAAGCCGCTGTTCGATTGCATATAAAATGATAGCTTTTCACTTTGATATATAATCGCCGAAAGTCGTGGTCTCCAGTGAAAAACAGACAAGGAAAGTAACTTTGTCAAAGAAAAAAAGTCAATACTATGGTTACATTCCAAAAATCAGACGTTAGGGTCAGTTAGACAAAGATTGTGTGAGAAAAAAGAAGATAGAGCATTACTAGTGAACAGGCAGGATCAGACATACCCAGGAGTTGTGCGAACGTCGGTCTGCCTCTCGACTCATGCGTCCAACAGGCACGCATTACCGCGTCATAAATTGCATCCGGACAGGCGTCTGGTTGATCCAGCCGGGTTGCACGGGGCATATCGATTGCTTCGAGGATTTGGCGACCGGTCAAACCAGCCCAAGGTGTGAACCCGTATGTGAACAATTCCCACAATGTAACACCGTAAGCCCAAACGTCAGAGGAAGATGTGAATTGGGAATTATGAATACATTCCGGTGCACACCATGCGATTGGTAATTTGAGATTCACATTAAGGTTTGATTGGTAGTACGACTTGCCAAGTTGAAGTGCACGGGACATACCGAAGTCACTAAGCTTGACCTGACAGGGCAAACATCGTGAAGAAAGTTGAGGTCGTGAAAAAAACCGGAGTGCAGTGCAACCGTCTAAAGTTGGACAGGATAGCAATCGAACGGCATGTTGCTCGGTGATAGATTAGCAGTATGATATATACTTTAAAAACAAAGGTTTGTGCTGAAAGATGACAAATGCAATGACTAGGAATATATATATATCTAACTAATGGGATGACGGATGACGATATAAAACAGCAAATGAGATGGAGGACAACAGCGCAAAACTATTAGGTCCATGAGAGTTTAAGACATACATCTAATTCTTTTTGAGCTTGAGACGGCTAATCGCTACCGTCTCAGTGAAATGCAGGAAACGCGGATTAGGATGACGTATTAAAATCCTGAATATCGTTCCGAAATTAATCCGATGACCCGTGGCCAACGTGTGTCTGGTGATAAATGAGGCCGAAAGTTTACGTAATCCCGAGACGAAGGTAGTAAACTGTGAAATTGGCAGATGTTCTTTCATCCTAGAGTTCAAACCCCGACCTATACTGCTACCTTGACGTGGTGGTCGG
>QNGE01001903.1:28197-39717 GCA_008508345.1 Paragonimus westermani
AGACGCTATCCGAGATGGCGGTGTGTCGCAGTCAATGGCGTACCTGTATCCATACCATTTCTAGTTCTTCCATTTAGTCTTCTTCAATCTTTTTTGTCCTTCGTAGTACTCTTTCCTTTTAGGATATTCCACGTCACTGTTGAGGTGAGCGGCAGCCCGAGCCACAGTACCTTTTGGTCAGGATCATGGCTGTTTTGATGATGATGATGATGATGATGATGATGATGATGAGAGTTCAAACATCTAACGGTTCTACGAAATAACTTTCGCCGCAGTTACACACAAATTGACAAATGCGGTGTGAGTTGGCTTCAATAGGTTGATCTCCGTTTATCGAAGGCGACAGTGGCTTAAGAGTTCCGTCGAACACTACGATCTCAGTCGCAGTGTAGGCTGCTTAATCGACGCGGCAAGACGTTTAGTTGTTTGGAGTGACGACATGTCGCCTTGAATAATAGTTTAATGTAGACTTTCTTCCCAGCCGTAAAAACATTGTCCACGGCTATACATCGCTAGGTATGTCTACTGATAAATCTCAACGGATACTCATTATTCTGAAACGTGTTCGTAAGTGAGTGAAGCCCGCTGGATAAACCATCTAATGAACGAATATGTCTAGCGCGCATAAACAATGTTCGAACCAGCGCTCGGTTGTTCTTCATTGGTGTTAAGTTTGTAAGATGGGGTCCAAGTTGATTTTCCATTTACATACCTGCCTATTGACACATCTTTGCGACTGATGAGGATATTTAAAAACGGTGGGCACTCGCTTTGTCCTAGTTCACATTTGACTGCCGAATTAGCATGACACTTGATCACCCGTGAGCATGAGGATGTCATCCATAACGGTTGTATAACGGCAATGCAATTCATCTTTCAACACAACGTGAAAAAAATCATCAAGCACCAATCTCAACGGGCTCCCCAAGACGACTCCGTCCAGTTTTCGATAAGGCGCATTCTGAAGATTAAATCAGAGGTTCTCCGTTCGTAGTAATAGGGACAGTTTCAGTAGAGCCGTGGAAATTTTTATACCAAAGCCTTTAGGTTGAATCAGACTGTATATAGACCCTATCGTTTCGTACAATGAGGCATTCGTAAACAATGAGTGAACGTCTAGTGATCACATGACTTCGTCTGCCGGGTTGATTGTCGAAATTTCTCACTACACCAAATGAATCTTCAACGGTATGTGTGGAACTTCCGTTTTGACGGCGCCAGAGCTCTGTCTTCCACTCAATTCGCTGTTTTACATCTCATCATTGCCAACCCCATTCGTGTTACATGTGTATATTCTTGGTCACTTTTGTTTGGTACGGAAGAGGCAATAGGAAATGTTAGTATCTACCAGCGTTTGTCTTCTGACTGTCTACGACAACATATCCCTTAGAAAATGATATCGGCGCAGCAACACTGCACTGTTTCAACGAGTTTGAATTCCAAACATTTGGCGATTTCAGATAAGGAACTTTGTATTTACTTCCAAACATCGTGCAATGGCTTCGCCATGCAAAGACTAGTTGTACGGAAACGGCGGAAGCATTCTTAATTGGATTGAAATCAGAATTGTGAAAGGTAACATGGACAAGCTTCGGTTTGAGAGTCACGCTCAGCGTTGGTTTGTTGGACCGCCACAGCACAAAGATTTTAACAGAACACTAATAAGAGCAAGCTAGGTGTAGGAAGAGCTGATGCAATTCCCCATTCAACTGAGATGATGGCCAAGATCCTGTAACGTAATTGAGAACCAGATGAAGAGCTTTGTCCACTTGAGTGGATTGCCCAACGGGTTTGACCGTTTAAATATCACCAATCACGATCAGGTTAGCATCATAATTGATAGAAATAGCAGCCACAGTCATATCTTTTTTCGAAATAGTGTGCAAGCAAGACAACTGTATAGAGTCTGATGTCTGTCTACAATGGAACACAAAATCCCGGCCTAACAAAATTGTGGTCGCTCGCTGCAATCAGTTTCATGGGCATAGGAGAGAAACATTTGGGGCAAAAAATAAACAGTTGCTGCTCATGGTCCGAAAACAGTGCGATACGTCAGCGGTACAAAGATTGGCAGGATTTTTCACAACGGTTGAAAATGTCAAACCCTCTGGCTCCGTCAGTTTATGGGTATTTTTCGTGATGCGTGCAAGATTACTTTTCCAAGATGAATGATGATGGCACCACGATTTGATGATACGTAACCGTTAAGATTGTCAAATAAGAATCAGACTGAGTGAGAAAAAGACTGAATTTGGGCGCTGATATGATTTTGTTTAAGGTCCTTTGACACACCTGTGGCCAATGGTAAGCGTTAACTGCTCTCAGTAACTCAATGACCGTGCACGAACCTAGTGCAGTGTAGATGGGAGGAAATTGTAGTGAATCGTTAGGTCCAGGAGAGACGGAAATGTTGTTAGATCAGCAGACGGTGCATTATTCCGAATCGCAGTGATGTTTGAGACGGATAGTTCTACCAACTACGACAGAGAGCATACAAACAGTTGATCAGGTAGATTGTAAAGACATTGACTATAATGCTTAAAGACAATGATATCTAGCAGAAAAATATGACTCATCGATTAGGAAACGATAGAGGTGATGGCCATAAACACCAGCAGACCAATGTGAAACGAGGAATATCCTACCAATCAGAACTTATCATAGAGCACTGAAGAAGCATCATGACCACAATTGGAAAATTCCATGAGCTGATATGACCTATCAAACAAATAAGCTTTTTCCACATGATTGCATACAAGACGCTAAACATCGCATTTGGACAATTCGCATAGGAAGTTATCTTATTCATTTACTTAGGTGAACACGTCAGTGTGGTTTGGCAACGAGTACTCCACAAGTGAGGGCTGTCTCTTCATTTAGTATAAAAATGAAAATTTCGGAATCAGTGAATAAGGGATGGGATAACAGAACTCGTCCGTTCACCTTCTGATGAGTGATGATGACTTGAGAGGTCAGGTACATCAATCAACCTTTAATACTGTGGTTTAATTGTGTTGCTTACGGCCGTCTCTGATCGGTAACATAGTCTCGTCTAACGTAGGAGTACTAAACCTAGTACTTTCTGAGTCGCTTCAAGTGAGCACTTCAGATGCACCCTTCCCGTAACTAGTGAATAAATCTAATGTGTTGAGCGGTACTCATGTGAGCGATTATTTTTCACTCACAACTTCCTCATGAATTAAGATCCAGAAAATAGACAACAAAATGCGGCCTTCATGGGTGCCAACAGTAGTTTGGACTCACGGAAGTAAAAGCCGCCACAATTCCCATCCAATTATCAAATGTGTGCGTGGTATTTTTACTATAAAAACTATTGCTGACAACAGTCCCAAAGGCTGCCCAACATCAGTAGTGACAGAGGTTGCGACCGCCCAACTCATTTCCGACAAAAATCACTGACAAAGTTTATAACCAATTTACTAAAGAGGTACTTGTCTTCCGCCTATGGTGATCTCATGAACCACTGGAAAACAACCAAACGAAAGAGCTCCCAAGATGCGAATGTAACAAAAACTATGGGTCGTAATTAAACGAGGTTCTTTTGGATGACGACCCACAAGATGATGGAAACAGTTAACTGAGTTTAGACTGAACGTCATTGCCTTGTGTAGTGTACCTTTGCACATATCAATGAGACTGTGTCAACAAAATTCATGGGTCTGCAGATATGATTCACAAGATTTCGACTGGGTTGCCCAACGCCATAAAACCACTGCCATCCTTTAGATGAATTGCCCCGAAATGAATACGCTCGAGTCAAATTGTGTCCAAGATGGAATGTCTCACGATTAAATTGGAGAGGTGAACCTGTCGGAATAAATCGTCGCAGCACCCAGAGACACCAGAAAACATGGGTACGTTCATTTTATTGAGAAGGGTTGCAGTGTTTAATAAGAACCATATGTTCACCTTACATCATAGGATTAAAATAGTCCGGTAAGTACAGTTTATCGTAATTCATATGCAACCCGGAGAACCATATAACACCGGTGTTGTCCGAATTTTAAAAAAAACAGGTCATTCGATCACTTCAAAACCACGACTTCTCAGAAAACAATCAACGTGACCCTCAAAAAGTAAAGTTACATTTGAAACGGTAATTCGTGAGGTTGCGATACTTACTACGTCTTTGCTAAACACGAGAACATTGCGAGCAGCTAGATCTCGGTGCACAAGTTCGAGCTCTTCCAGATAAGTCATCGCACGCGCGATCTGGACGGCGAACCGATGTAACACAGGGACAGGAAGGCTGGCACGCAGTTCCGGCTCGCGAAGACATTCAAGAAGTGAACGCAGTGGAGCCAATTCAGTCACCTAGAACATAGGAAACAACAGGATAAACCAAAAGGGATGTATACCATTGCTGAATGAATATGACTGAAGAAGTATAGCTTCCTCTGCTAGGGATATCTTCCAACAAGGAAGGTTTTCCACTGGAAAGGCAAGGTTTCCACTACAGCCCTAAGACAACAAGAGAATACTCAAACAGCTTCAGCAAGAAACAGACATTATTTCTCCGGATTACTCTTACCAAGAACACAAGTTAAACCACAACATTAGGTGAAACCTTGACAGTTACTGCCAATAACCGTTCCCAAGTACACCATCTTCGATCGTCTGTTACCTCCATATTTGTGATCGTGTGCGTTCATGGTATCGCTAGGTGGATTTGCTGCTCAAAATCAATGGCAAACATTATGAATAAACATAACGACTAATCGCAGTTTTAGTCGGACGTTACTCGCATAGACGAATACTGCATAGAGAAACACATCAACTATGGTGAAGAAACTTCTGAGGGCGAAAGGAAGAAAAACGTCTTAGAAGCGCTGAAGACGGTCGCAAAGATATCATGATTCGCCTCGTCGAGAGAAAATAACAGCTGGGGCAAATGACACTGAACCAACGTTTCCTTAAGAACAGAATATTTTACAACTGCGACTTGATTCTAAGAAGGACTTCAGAAATTTGGAAGGAGTGTAAAGCATGTTTGAGTTTTTTAATACTTGCAAGCAAAGCGACTGACTAAAATTTTCAGCACTATCACGAATTTGGAAGTTACGGTTGCAAGCCATCAATACCACTTTGGAAGGGCTCACAAAAAGAAGTGTTTAAGTTTTTTACCATTAAGGTAAAATCACCGAAAAGGTTGGTAATAGCCCCGAGAAACACTCTCCAACGAAGAAAACTTGGCATTCCTTGCGGATAATCCTATAAAGAGGACGGGTATTGTGTAGAGTGTGTGATCCATACCGATTCCACTAACCTAACGTTTAAACAAGCGAACTGTTACGGAGGACTACGTTTTAATGTTACCACCCTTCCACGCCGTGGTGAACGCACATTTTCTATTAGTAAACCGTGTATTTCTTCAGTTTTCTAGTGTTCGCTGATCTGTTCTCAAAAAATGCTGTCGCAGATGTGCCAACTCATATATCGCTTAAGATTATAGGTCACACTTCGGTTCCATTCTAGAGTCATTTAGTCAGTTTTCCCGCGTTGTTACGCGGTCTTACAACCTACCTATAGAAGAGACAGTAGCTGTAACCCAGTTCGCGGTTTTGGGTCGCAAACCAAACCTCTCTTACAACTTGTCTTTTGTTGTCTTGGTTGGAATGCAGTTGAAACGGATGACAGTTGATTGTCGACGAAATTGGCACACAACGACCGTCGTGTTTGAACAAATGCAACGGTCGTTACAGCAACAATTGAAGCAGTGCGAGGACTCTCGAAGGAAACACATCAAGGTAATGAAGCACAACCTTGGACTTCAGAGCTTACCTGTACACAAAAACGAGATGCAGCATCCGAAACGGTGGTAAACTCAATAAAGGTGGTTCAAGGTCCTGCACCAAGGCTGATCTTCGAGGCGTGGTTCGAGAAGCACAGGATATCCTACAGATTGACTTTCTCAAACATGGTGTGTGGGATATCAAAGTGCTGTAGCGGCAACTTAACACAGCGGAGCACGAAATATTGATCAGTTTCATTCCGGACAAGATTTTCCGAGATTAACGGGCTGGTGATGGCGTGCGAATGTTCATCAACCTGTTGGGTGAAAACTTCTCAGTGTTCGAAACCAATGCTTAGACATGGCAAATAGTGACGCAAGTGATCTGGTAATCTGCAAAAGCATCGTATGGACACTCGAAAATCCGTATCACAACAAATGAACAGCCCAAACAGTTAATCACCACCTGTAAGCTCCGGTCGCTTCACGACAGAAATGTGCGGATAGAGGGTGTAGACAGAAAGAAGCAGAAGTTAGAAATGGCTCCCCAAGGAGTAAACAAGATATCTGTGTTTAACCAGCTATAAAACGTGATGAGGGGATAAAAAGAAGCCGCGATCTACCAAAACTGAGGTTTGCTATTGCATTTTGAAACTCAGAAGTAATCTGGTTCAAACAACTTAGAGTTAGTACTTATTAGATGTGGAGAGACGTTAGTTGAGGCCCTGGTTCAGTTGTTTCAGCCTCTGAAGCTTGAAACTTCAATCAGCACTGTCGAAATCGCAACATACTGCATAGAACAGTCTGTGATGCGCCCAAGTGGGCAAAAATCAGCACAGCAAGAAGAGCGACCACAACAAAGATAGTTGCACTGCTATGTCGACGTTGAGCGGGAAACAAACTGTGAAGTACACTCTGATCGAAGGTGTACCGACAAGTGCGCGTGACCTCCGTACGGCCGTCTCAAAAGCGTGCGAACAGTTTTCCGCTGCAGAGTCGTAAGTTTACAACGAACAAAGGGTAGTAGACAAATTACATGAAACAACAACCGATCACCCCTCCTTCTGAATAAAACAAGTGAAAATGAGTTTAACTTCATGCACAACTGTAAGGAGATTTATTATCAAATTGCACACAGCACTTTCATACGAGTTCCAACGGGGTGGCAGATTGCACATCAGTAAAGTGTGGAACAGAAAGCATTAAGGTCAACTAGGTCCAATTCATGAGGTCTAGTTACGCAACATCAACCATGTGAACTGTAACAGGATTTCCGAATTCGCTGTCCACGTCAAGTTGCCATTTGCCCGCAAATATGCATTCGTCACTAACTTGTACCGTAGCTGATGCCACTTGTGTTATACTCAGGTATTAGCCCTATGCAGTATAGATAAAAAAAGGTGGCTCTTAAATAGCACTCGGTAGAAAAAGCAAGTTTAACGAACGAAGTGTGTGTTGTATACTAACAGTTCACTCAAGTAGGAAAACAGATCAATAAGCCCGGCCAAGAGACGAGTGAGTAAACAGCCCGCAAGCATTCAGGGACAACGCGAGCATGGGGAATAGGGCACCTGACGGAACTAGATTGGACAGAATCCAATTATCCAGTTTGATAACGCCCAACCGATTTGTTTCCACGTGCAGATTATCAGAGAAGCTCAACCGGTAGTGTTACATCGTGTGTCACGACCTAACCGTTAAACGTACGGGGTTGATTAAAAGTAGCCTAGAAACAAATACTCAATCAGTTGCACGGTTCAGCGGAAACACAGGAATTTGCATCCGCACAGAAAAACAAAAAACGGTGATTACCAGCACATACCAGAACAGATCAGATATGCATATTACACGTTTGTTAGTAAAAATGCATTGTCACATTCGATTAGTATCCAGCAGCCCATCCACACCTGGCATGCAGAAAAGCATGACTTTAGTTCTCGATTTATCGTACTTTACTTAGGTGCACGCGCTTCTTGACGTTGGTCAACTGAATATCTTTTCACGAATACCATTCACACTTCCGTTGAACGAGTTTCCCACGAGTGCGCTAACGCCTCGCCTGACTGAATACTGCATCCCGAAAACCGTGCACAGTTGGACAATGTAATCGCACCCAGAATGTGACATAATCTCAGGTATTAAGTTGCACTGGCAGATCGAGAAATTAACATCTGGAAATAGCCGTTTATTCTGGCCACACAAGTAAGTGTAATGAATTCTGGTATGTAAAAACAAGGAAGGTGTGAGCCCACAAGACTTTAACTAGCTGACTAGATAATAGTTGATGCATTGACTGATTCACGATCACCTTGAATTATGGGAATATCCGAGTCATCAAAAAACCATTCACTTTCGAATCGCTGTAAGTGCACCGCTCTATCTAACTTTCTGTTAGGAAATCGTGACTCAGCAATCTGTCTGACATGTTCCAATCGTCCTCCAAGTTTTAGCCTATTGAGTTCGACGTTGTTTGACAAGAGCAACATAACCGATCGATACCGAGTAGTGATCAATAAGGACAACGAACTGGATGAATGGATATTCAGCCAACACCCACCGAAAAGTACGGCGAGTTGCGAGTGCGTGGTCCTGTTTTCCCCATATCAGGTCCGAGGCGGTCAATCGATGCCAACCGGCAGTGTTTCAATCATCTTGCCGAGTGTGTGCAATGATTAGACAAGTCTCTTGGTGGTCGTATTCCCGCCAGCTTCCCAAACGTACATGCCTGAGAGTTGACGACCGCCAACTTCTCTTCGGCTGCGCATGTGAATAATAGAACACATGGCATTTGCACCCGCGTATTGCGCTTGTCAACAACTAGGTGGCAAAAAACTGCACGCACACAACAAAAGACCACAGTTCACGTTGGCTTACGTGGAACGAGCAAGCTGTAACATGTGCCTTAGTACAGCTCGCCCCTTAAGGACCACATGCTCTAAGGAGCAGGTGCGCAGTAATTCATGGGCAGCTGAAAGAGACAAGCATGAATAACAACGTTTTTTTACGTCATCGGCACATGGTTTTAATTTGCTGTCTCCCAGAGAACACCGGAAACAAATAAGAGATGCAAGTTCTGTGCCCTTTGACCGACAAACGTTCAATTACATTCGCACTGTAGCTCTTGGATGGAACGACAACCTAAGTTGATGAAGTTCGCGTGTCAGACTCGATAGAAGCAACTGATACATTCGGTTGAAGAGTTCCTCCTTCAACACTGTTCGAGGTTAATAAGACGAGCACAAGAACCCTAGTCAGAATCAATGGTAACGAAACGCCTGTTCATCGATTCGAAGCCTCAACGACTAGGCAAGACGTCAACGCACCATCCGCCGTGCCGCCGATTCGGAAGCATACATGTACGCAATAGTAGTCTCATTCGTTCACCTCCAGGTTCGACCCGCCCTATTCAAAATCGCTTCATGTGTCTCCTTCTATACTGCCCACAATAAATAGTAAATGAACGTTCTTCATCTCCACCACACGTGTGGTACTTCACAAGCATTTACAGCTCCAGATCTCTCACTGACATGATGAACTCCAATTCCTTTCATTAGATTATGTACGCTATTGTGGTCATTCTTCGCGCACAGTCTCCGCTTGAATGTTTGTTGCATACTTCTGGTCATGATCAATTATCAACGTAGGAAAACAGTTTGAAATGGATAAGCTCTCAATGTTTCGTTTTGTGTTACCCGAATCAACAGCTGTTTTGACAGACCGCACACAATCATGCAGTAGGACAAGTTCTAAAGTTCATGTAGCGATTCGAAAGGCCAGATTGTTCCCCAGTCATTCACACTAGCACGTTAAACTCATTACCACACCTCCAAATTACTCACCCGTAGATGCCCTCCAATTAATTCGCTGAAATAATCAATCAAACATTCAGGCGAACTAATCTTCTGACGTGTGTTTGATACTCCCAACGTGACCCGAAGTTCCTAACCTTTTGCTCCACGTTTTAAGAGATAACTTGAATTCTAGAAGCTGTTACGACTGCTTGACCAGAGCACAACATAATGCCCGATATTCAACACCTGTTAAAGTCGGCTCTATCAGCAACGCTAGTGTCGGTGCCTCTAAGACATTGGTTAATATGTCACCTGGCCACATACACTGCCACAACTAAGCTGGTGCTGTCACACAATTCTATGCGGTACATCAAGGCTGATGACCACTCAATGCTACGTGATAAGCTGAAAAACACGACAGATGTACACCAGCACACCATCTGTGCACCATCTTACCTGTGACATGACCTCTATTCCCTTCACTCTCGAACTGTTTGGATTTAACGTTATCCATCTAACTGAAGGAAAGCTGATCACTGCTGATCGAACACATCGTCATATATGAATCTGCATATAGTACAGTCAGATTTTATCGTTTGACACAAAGTTACATGTGTTAATAGATGTTTTCACTGGGTACTCTTCTGATATTGGTGAATGAGAAATAGGGGTGTGACTTTGCACGCCATCAGATAAAATATCTAAATTCTGCTTAAATATCTAGACGGTGATAAGCACTAGAAGAATATTCTGCAAGACGAGGATCATCACCAATGACATTAAAATACCAACAATTGTCAATGATACCTCAGTGCTATGCCATTACGTAATAAAGTAAGTGTAGGCAGGAAAATCGAATAAAACTTTTCAAAAGGTCTCATTCATGAAAAAAGGAGGGATGGTGAAGTGAGTGGACGGACAGAAACCATATAAGCCTTCAACTTAACAGCCTAGAAATTTGTGATCACATATAAACAATTCCGTATAAGACGACATCGCCGTCTGGGTTCAACTGTCAGCTGTGACAGGATGGTTCAACAAGGAGACAGCTAAAGTCATTGTTACCGAATCCCATCATATCACTTTTCACAGACAGAGGCTAAGTGGGTCAACATCGACAGCAATACACCAGTGACTACCAATGATGCTTGACTGTCACACTATCATGAAAAGAACAACGCTAGAGTTGAAAGAAAAGGCATGATATAGAGATCTCATCTTTAAGAAAAGTTGTGTTTTGACTTAAAGGTTAAACACAGAGGCGTCAACATTGCAAATGAACAAGAATGCAGCACGCGAGAGTTAAGCGGTATCCGATGGACAGCGTTTTGTTATAACCATGCCAGCGGTACGAAATCTGAACACGGGACATGAGAAAATACACTGGGTATTCCGCCACCCAGTAGGTGACCACGACGTGTCGTTAAACATATGACCAGCCTAACAACCAACCAATCAGAAAGCAGAAACCTATTGATTCAGACCATCAACAGCTGATAGGACAAGCAGTGGGATATGAGCATATCGACCACCTGCAACAGTAGGAACGCGCCGCAACACCTCCGTGCCACCGGTCCCAGGCGACCGTCTGTCAGTGAAGCTATCAGCGAGACAGATGGCACACTCATTTATAATAAGTCCAGAAGGTTAGAGAGAGGCGTGGAAACAATTTGAGGGTCAGTTTAACTGGCCTCCTGCTTCTACCGCGTTGCCACCACAAACTTGTAATGTAGTGCCCTGGTCGGTAGACTTGGAACCGCCCACTGAGACTGAGGTCCGCAATTGCATTGCGGCTCTCAAGCGTAATAAGGCTGCTGGTCCAGATGATCTCGTGCCGGCACTTTTCAAAGGAGGAGAGGCGTTAGTAGAAGGTTTGACTCATTTGTTTCAACTTGTGTGGACGATGGAAGCTATCCCCTCGGGTTGGAGTCACTCGATAATAGTTCCTATATTCAAGAAAGGTATAAGGGGCTCTTG